>JBBPRA010000283.1:0-32962 GCA_038092775.1 Boletus rubescentipes | reverse complement strand
GGTAGCTGCGCACGGTGCCTTTCTCTTCGTCGCCTTGTTTCGAGTCCGTCTTGAGATCGAAACGTCCCTTTGTAATGGCGTTCACGTCCCGCTCTTCCCCTTTGATCACCACCACCTCGTCGTCTCCCATCAATATACCGTGACCCGGAGGAACCCCGGAAGCTGGGTTCTTCACAGATGTGATGACGAGCCTTCCTTTGCCAATGACAAGGCTAGCCAAGCCACTGGAGACGATACCGATTAAGATCATGGAGAAACTGAACCAGTCCCAGGCCAGCGCACACATGAGGCAGGTCACAACGCTGGTGGTGATGGGGATGAGGCCAAAGAGAGCGTTATTAAGGGGTAGTTGTTTGATGGGGGTATCATAGTCGACGTGCTTCATGGCCAAGTAAGCAACGTCGAAAGCGTTCGTCACCCTTCCTTTTATCTCTTCTGCTTCTAACTCCTTGCTCCGTTCCATCGTCAGATGACCTAGATGTCGCGCGCGCATTGCCGTCCCAGACAAGGCTGCGATGTATTGAGGTCCCTTCTTGCCATCGAGCCCAAACGACACGGCTGGTGAATCGTTTGGGCCAGGGAACAATCCATCCCAGAAGCGCGAGTTCGCCATTCTGCCGAAACGTTTTGCGATCGTGTAACTTCCTGGAGAGTTGTACCACCCAAGCCACCGTCTACCTTTGTAGAGGTGGACGGTCGCCATGGCCGAGATGGCTTCTTTACCGCCGAAAAAGCCAGCTACGCCAGCCGAGTTGAGAGTGAATTTGGAATTTGCAAGAGGCGTACCGAGGGGAGGCATTCTTTGGACTGGATCATGCTCACCGCTATTGGCACCATAAATAGTAAAATCCCCCAGCGCTTCGAAAATGCGGGTGAGAAAGATTTACAAGAATACATTGCAGGTCACGACGGGGGATAATTACCCAAGGGCTTCAAGTTGCCTCTCTTCTATTGGACGCTCGATAACTCCTCCGTGCGCCTGAGTCAAAACGATGTTGATTCTTAGAAAAGGCGGTCACGTACTTATCTTCTACTGCACGCTCAATGGGAACTTTTCCATATAGAATTTTAAACGAGCGCTATGGCCGCGGAGAAAGAACTGTGCACTTCAGGGCGAACAATCTGTCAAGCAGGGCTAAATTTCACCCGCGCTTGTTCGCTTGCGCAGCCTTGCGGTATAATTGTGGGAAGGTCAAGCATTCGCAAAGCCAGACACTTCAAGTCGTCGCTTAAGAAACAGCGCATCGTCAGACACCGCCCAAGCATATTGAGAATATGACCACTAGGGCTGAACCTGTTTGTGTCACAGGCGCATCAAAAGTTGGATGCTGTGCACATATTTTCATGATAATCTGAACACGCGCCGCAAGCCTGGCTTGGACGGCGCATGCCATATGGCGAACTGAACACTCTGATATGATCCTGTTATGTACACATGTGGAAGAAGATAAGCACCACGTACAGTATGAAGTTAAATGAGTTCCGAGACCTTACGCTCCGCAGTTCTTTCTGATATAACGGGGCCCCACGTCCTCACTGAGCGCCTGTCCGAGCGGAGTGGCGCAGCCGCATGGCGTAACTCTGTCAGATGCCAGTGAGCGCGAGTGAATACTAAGGCTATAACGGTTCGTCTCCTCAGGCTGATCCAGGCGAGGTTCTTCATTTTTTGGTTGACCTTCGAATGCAGAGTTGATCGCATGATCATGATGTGTATCAAATGTTTGAACGATTGCGGGTCAACACGAGTTAGATGTGAGCGCCGCTGCTTCGAATCAAAGTTAGCCTTTTGCTTACGTTCAACGGTCATACTAACAACTTGAAGTACCGTCACAACCTGTATGAGTGTGGGTGTCCGGCAAGAATCAAGCCATCAAGGACGCTCGAGGATTTAGTTTTGGGTGTGTAATTGGAAGATTGTGCTGCATAACTTGAAGTGTGCAGGTTCAAAGACAAGGAAGCGGAATTTCTACATATGACTACACTCTTCTGAAGGTCAAACTTGTCATCCAAGAATTTCCATGATATTGAAGCAAGTCCCATCATTGAAAAAATGGATAACACTGTTGGCAAGGCTAGCTTGTAGGAAAACCGGCTCGAGCCTATTAGCATATCACATCTCTTCGACCCTAAAACATATAAACCCGTCCGAGTCTCCACGGCGTTTAAGTCTATCTGACAACTCTTCGTAATTAGACTCGCCGGATAACCTCTCACGAATACTGAAATACTCTTTAAACGCTGCACTTGCATCTTCAAGCAGTGTTCTCAAGAGTGTTCTATCCCACTCTGAAAGTGTCCAGTCCTTCTCGTCTTCCACCAAGTAGGGTAACGAGTCGTTGTTGATGTTCAGGAGCTGTTGAACGACCTTTTCTCTCCACCGCTCCCAAATAAGGGTATTGTTCGGGAGACACGCACGGAGAATCTTGACACGAGAAGCGCTGTCCATTTCTGGGGTCGAGCGCTCTACCTCATGGAAGACCAGCAAACAAACGAACACTGCCATCGTTGTCCTCGTACCAGCCCGAAACCGGAGCATCTCCGGGTGCCCAAGCGTCTCGAAGAGTATATCTGTCTGTATCTTCTCCTTCTCCAAAGAGGATAGGTAAGAATTGTACCCCCACGAGACACCGAGCGACACGAGGAACATGATCTGGCCGAATAGGGTTCCTTGCGGGACGAGGAGAAGTTGGAGAAGGAATTGGAGAAGGAGTAGGAGGGAGCATACGCCGATGGCATGGTAGCTGCGCACGGTGCCTTTCTCTTCGTCACCTTGTTTCGAGTCCGTCTTGAGATCGAAACGTCCCTTTGTAATGGCGTTCACGTCCCGCTCTTCCCCTTTGATCACCACCACCTCGTCGTCTCCCATCAATATACCGTGACCCGGAGGAACCCCGGAAGCTGGGTCCTTCACAGATGTGATGACGAGCCTTCCTTTGCCAATGACAAGGCTAGCCAGGCCGCTGGAGATGATACCGATTAAGATCATGGAGAAGCTGAACCAGTCGTAGACAAGCGCACACATGAGGCAGGTCGCGACGCTAGCAATGATGGGGATGAAGCCAAAGAGGGCATTCTTCAGGGGGAGTGGTTTAATGGGGGTATCATAGTCGACGTGCTTCATGGCCAAGTAAGCAACGTCGAAAGCGATCGTCACCCTCCCTTTTATCTCTTTTGCTTCCACTTCCTTGCTCCGTTCCATAGTCAGATAAGCTAGATGTTGCGTGTGCATCGCCGTCCCAGACAAAGCCGCGATGTATTGAGGTCCCTTTTTGCCATCGAGCCCGAATGAGACGGCTGGTGAGTCGTTTGGGCCAGGAAACAATCCGTCCCAGAAACGCGAGTTCGCCATTCTGCCGAAACGTTTCGCCATCGTGTAACTTCCTGGAGAGTTGTACCACCCAAGCCACCGTCTGCCTTTGTAGAGGTGGACGGTCGCCATGGCCGAGATGGCTTCTTTACCACCAAATAAGCCAGCTACGCCAGCCGAGTTGAGAGTGAACTTGGAATCTGCAAGAGGTATGCCGAGGGGAGGCATTCTTTGAACTGGATCATATTCACCTCCTTTGGCACCATAAATACAAATACCCCAGCGCTTCCGGGATGGTTGAGAAAGATTCACAAGAACATGTTGCGGCCCGAGGCCACACCAGTGATAATTACGAGATAATATTAATCCTTGATTGGTACTAAAGCCTGTGTATCTCCCATTAGGGAAAAGTCAGCTAAGGGGCGTACCGAGGGGTGGCATTTTGAGAGCATGTCAGGTCACCTGTATGTCTTCCACTGAACACTCAAGAATTTGTTCATGAGCATCGGTTTCAAGGTAAACAATCGTTCACTGCATGTGCCCGTGGGAAAGGTCGTTGGTGGTTACGTCAGCGACCTGCCAGTGGCTGTTTCTCTTGAACAAAGTCGCACTGTCTCGCGAAAGACATACTGTCAGGCGTCAAGGTCACCCAAAGAACAGACCACTAGGATGGTTGTATTTCGCTGTGTTATGGCCATTTGATGCATTTATCCACCGAGGTGATGCTGCACAACGATACATAGACTCATGTCGCGAGGCTTCGACATCATATTATCATTTGAACAATAATGGATTTTTTGGACATTCAATCCCACATCATCGTGTAACCTGACACATAGAAGTTTGGAAGAAGAAGCTAAGTGAGGTACAGAGTCCTTTACTTACTCGCTGAGCCGAAACCGCGGGTGTCTGCTACATTCCATCAGGACACCATGAAGATCAGGTCACAAGCATATCTCCATTGTAAGCAGAAGCATTGTCATCAAAAGCCAAGTTGTTCCATAAAACTTTGCCAAGCCGAGTCCAACGCAATACCCTCGACCGAATGCACATCGCTAGGAGGATGGAACGGCTGTAGCTGAGCCGGGTAAAATATGTTCAATGCTTCTTGCGCCTTGCTAGCTTCCGCCTCGACAAACTGGCTAAACTGCGTGTCTATCATCGTTTGCGAGAATTCTTCGGGAGGAGCGTAGTCGGGACTGCCTGTGGTAGTGGATGACGCTTGGAACCCGTCGAAGCTTTGCATGTCTTGCATGATCCTGGGATGGATACTCGACGAGGAGAGGTCGAATGCAAATTTGGAAGGGCATGGGGGATTCGTGATGTCGCTTGGGTTTGAGTAGGGTGCGGAGGGGTCAGGAGAAGATGCTTTGGAGGGACAAACATTCTTAGTAGAGATGATACTTGTCGAACCACCTCCCACCCTATCAAGCTCCGCCCGGGACAAAATACAATCCGAGCGAGGATGGTTGACATTCTGGTGGCCTTTGCGCCATACCCTTTCGATATGTTCCTAGGCTGGATGTTAGCCTTCAAGACCTACAAGAAAACAACAAGTAAACATGCCAAAAGGTTAGACGCAATTCTGGTAGTTGGAGCCGCCTTCTTGAATATCTCGTATACCACATCGATCTCATGCAGTGATGACGCAGCCATATTTGAGCTGGGCGCTCGGGTCACAATCATGCACATCACGATCTAGACGGAACACGATCAGAAATCTTAATTCGTACGTCATGCATTGTTCGGCGTACGGCGGCTGAAAGTGCATGGGACCAAATGATGGGTAACCGCGCTGCAATATCCGAAATACGTTCGACTGCGGATGTATGGCTGACGATCAGCCGCCAGGCGGACCGATACATGGCCATGACGGAGGGACCATATTTGTGTTTCAGCGGGTCGCTGGCGGAATCTTGCAACGCCTGCGAGAAATAACGCCTGTGTATATTGAGGAGTACTGCAGGGTTGAGGTGAGCATACGGACGAAGAGATACCTACAAGAGATTACTCACCAGACTCTTTCATCGTGAGAACGAGAACCTGCTGCAAAATAACATGGGATCCAGCTCGAGTGTCCCTTACACATTGAAGTTGTAGATGGGAAGGAACTGGAAAATCACGAATCTTCCGATCAAGTTCCAAGATCGTGCTATACGCCGGAATTTTTGCACCAAAGGCAGCAACCAATACTTCATGCAACAGTTTCGAGAACCTCCAGGACCAAGAACGCCCTGTGAATGATTTTCACGTAACCTGCTCCTGAAAACGGATCATACTTACAGCCCATCTCTAACTCTTCCTCATCGTTCTTCAGCGGGAATTCGTCGTCGGGGTATGACGCGTCTATCCAATCTAGCGAAACATTCGGAGGCCGTCCAGCGTAAAAGCTCTAGGTCTGTGTGTGAGTATGCGTCAGACATTAACAAGGTCGCGCGCTCACGAGCATCGTATCCATCAGAAACATTTGCCAGAAGACGGTGTTCCGCTTCTGGGCAATACTCTTCTCAAGCCGAAAGCGCGCACTATGAAGGTCTTTGGGTGCGTAAGATGTTGTGACTGGAATAAATTGCAAGGGAACATACGGAGTCCCATCTGCGCGGAATGAGCGCACATTTGAGATAGTACAAGAAGTACTCACCCGATATGCAAGTTTGACCCCTAGGCCAGCGAGTGTATAGGTCCAGCTGGGGTCCATTTGTAAGTTACTTAAATCAAGCCATTGGATGTTATTTGCCTGTTCCATTAGTTTTTCAGTACAGCAACTGCACATTAGGAAACAACATACCAGCGCAAACACCGTCTGCAAGGTGGTGGTTACGCAGGGTGAACTAAACTCCAACGATACGCGAGATAATATGTAGTACTCGTAAGCTTCGATACTGTAAGCAGGCCGACCAAGATCGAATAGAGACGCAAGAGCAAAAACGCTGAAGAGAAGCGATAGGGCATGTGGACCTGGTATTGAGTCGTAGGAACTTTGAGGAAGAGTAAGTTTCCCGAAACCTCATGAAATCAGCCTACCCACTCTGCACGATAGACACTCCCTATTATCTCTTCAAGCAATTCGTGACGGGAGATTGGAGTCCATCTGGAGAGATCGTCAACCCTCCCAGCCAAGGGGAAAATACGGATAACGAACAATGTTTTTGCCCAAACAAGATATATCTCACACAACCGGATGGCTTCCGACAGCGGTGGGCGGTAGCCCATCACAAGCTCCCGCAGTTCATTATCGACCGGAGTGACGTCATGTTCAAGCATCGAAGCATTTATCACACGTGCTGGGAGACGTGAATTCTGCACCAGTGTCGCCCATGTTGGTGCTTTCCGGAGGGGACGCTAAATGATGGGCGTATGCGCATCAGATAGCATAAGAAGATGGATGGGATCAGAATTACCCCGACGAGAAACTGGAAGGGTGAAAGAAAATGCAATTATAATCTGAGACCTTGCAGTACATTGTAAGGCATACCTCCGTTCGGGCTGTACTACTCATGAAACTCGTTTCGCCACGGGTACCGATTGTAAGTGTCCCTGATGGATGCGTCATCAAACCATACCGCGAGATACCGGTTTGAAATACCAAAAGCATCGATGAAAGAGTCAGTTTCAGACTCCCTCGGGGAAGAAGCTCCGACGCGGGGTGAATCTGATGAGGCTTGCCCCATGCTACTTTGAGAAACGATTGGGTTGTTGCCCGGTAATAAACGATGTGTGTCATCAGACTTTTCAGCAAGGGCTTCCTCAAGCTCGCGAATCCGTGCAGACATCAGTTCGATCTGGCTGTGTAACTCCGCGGTGCTTGTGAGGATCAATCTGACGGACCGTCAGGCAGCATTCCAGGATATCAAGGTAAGAACATTTACCGATTGCCTTTCCCCGTAGTCAAGGATCCTTCGAGGAGATTTGAGTGTGAACTAGGATTCTAGCATAGTGTCATTACCGGTGGGACATATACTTCCACATCCACGTTTAAAACAGTTCTCGCAAGGAACCTGGAACAAGACAGAGTCTGCATTAATTTTCATGCATGTCAGGATGGAGCAATAAACCTTGCGGTCACAACGCAACTTGAGGCTGTTACAGGATAGCGAGGTAGGAACCGTATTAGACAGTTAGAGTTGCAAAGCAGACGTACCGTCTACATTCAGCGCAAGACGTGGGTACCCGACCCGGCTTCTTGCGCACTTTCTGCACTGGGGCGTTTGCTTCTGGACTACTGGTGATACGCATGGGTCTTGGACTTCTCCAGAGTAGTGTCAGTGATAGCTTGAGTCGACTCGGCAAAGCCCGCACTGACACCGCCTAGCTGCTATCTCGCTTGATGTTGGAAACCGTTACTAACCAGAACTCTTTCAGTCGACCGCAACCCAATAGGTGGCGGACCCTTGGGGCACACACTGGCATGAAGCAACTCTGCGGCCAAGCTCGGTGGAAATTGGTACGAAGCAACTATGTAGACTCGGATCATGATCGACCGTGATCGCTCCACAGTGCGTACAACTTCCCAGGCACTTTGTGTTGAATTTAAATCATGGGTGGTTCTGTTCTAAGCCTGGGGTGTCGACTCGATCAATTGATTCGGCCCGAGGACAGTTCCCTGAATCCTGACCCATCGCTTCTGAATCAATCAGCAATGCATGGGTCGTCGCTTCGTATGTTACGATCTCGTATTCCATTATGTACATATATAAACTGGCTAGTCGCAATAGGTTGCACACCCCTTTCGTCCTCCCACTTGATGGCGTCGAAGGCTTCCGTGAGCATCTACTATCACGGAGAGTTTAGAGTCGCAGGTGCTACTCTCCCCAATGCATTCACTGCTTATCAGGTATACGGTAATCCCGCTAACCCTTGCATTCTCGTGCCCACATGCTACGGTGCCCGCCTGGAACTTTCCTGTAAGCTCGCATACTACTTCATACCCTGAAGATGACATGGTTTGTCTAGCTGAAGCACATCTCGTCGGCGAGAACAAGGTGCTGGATCCTAGGCAATATTGTATTGTAATTTTTGCGACCTTTGGTAATGGGGAGGTAAGCTCGAAGATGGTGCACTTTTGACGTTGTGGGTTCACCTTTTCATCCAGTCGTCGTCCCCATCCAATACGGTATCCAGTCTTCCTCTCTACGTTATTTTTTAAGCTGAAGGTAATTGGTTAGCCTGCTCCATTCGATGGTCCTCGCTTCCCTTACTGTTCTTACGAAGACAACGTGTGGGTCCTTAGGATTCTCAGGTTGTCTCCAAATGACCTAATGCTTGATCAGCCGTGCTCAGAAAGCCGTTGTGGATGCTCTCGGCATCGAGAAGGTTCATTGTGTCATCGGATATTCTATGGGCGGACAGCAGGTGTGCTTACACAACTGCCTCGAGGGGCATCACAACCGAAATATATTTCACAGGCTTATCACTGGGCGGTCATGTACCCAAGCTTCGTCGAGAGAATCGTTGCTATTTGCTCTGCCGCACGAACGAGTCTACACAACAGATGGTTTGAGCTGAACTTTTCTTTATGCGATAAAGTTATTGATGTCATTGTACCACCGAACGACAGCATCATTGAGGGGCCCAAGCATGCTCTGATTGCTTCAAAAGACTTCCATGACGGTGAATACAAGTCGACGCCGCGACATGGGATTAAAGCCTTTGGAAGATCATTGTTTAGTTGGGCTTACGACCCTTCAGTGAGTGGACTGAAAGGCAGAGTTGTTATCAATATGGTACTGAGACACATCTTATCAGTTCTATCGAGAACATTTATACACGATGAACGGAGCGTAAGTATTTGGTCTGTCGCCTTGCGAGTCGTACCTTAAGAACGACCTTGCCAGATACTCGACTGCGGAGTCGTTCTTCATCGAACAATCAGAATCTTACTGGCTACAATTCTGGGACGCAAACGACCTACTTGCCCTCTTGGAAACCTGGCAGCGGGGAGATGTTTCACAGGTATTCCACCGAGGAGACCTGGAAGTGACTCTGAAGAGTATTCGTGCAAAGGTACTGCTTATGCCCTCGAAAACCGACCCACTCTTCAAGGTTTGCTATCTTGACACACGGAGTTCCTTTGTTAATGTGAAGATGCAGGTCGAAGACAGCCGAATGGAGGCATCTCTTTTACCCCATGGAGAGCTGCAAGTTATCGACTCTTTATGGGGTCACTTTGGTGAGTGTTAGAATCATCATCAAGTTGATACTGGCAGGTTCGCTAACTCATTCTTAGCTGGTTCATCTATCTACGAACCAGATATTGAATTTATCTCAAAAAGGATTGAGACATTTTTAAAAGAGTCGATTCGGTGGAATACATCATGACGTGTTCTCTCGTTCCACAAATATAAATAGCCAACGATCCTATAGCAAGTATATATGTTACACCCGGTTATCAATCCACAGTAGAATGCAATTTGGAGGCGAGTTCCGGCAGTTCCAATGGCTCCACTATGCTATGCCGTTTCGGGCGGTGGAGCTGGCGGGGAAGCTCCACATGATGTTCTCATTAAATTCGTAACCGGTCACCTCAGGCTCGGGATAGATTTTCATGGTCCGTTTTAATGCTCACTTTCATATATTATACCACTTGGGAGTGATGGTCGTTGGGGTTGTTCGTGTCCGCCAAACTCGTCGCAACCCAAGCCCGAAAGAGGGTCGCTGAGGCCCTGTGTGGACGCTAGTGCAAGCAATGAAGCATGGTTTCTGCCAAAGTTGATAGTTGCTAAAATCCTGGCAGGTACGTATTAGTACTTGAAGTGGCATCATGATGCCATCACGCCACAGGAGTTAGACTGCCTGTCTGAGTGAAGACATGACGGACCAGACAATCATCGTAGTTAGCTAAGTGATATTGTGTTATGATTCTAGTAGACTGAACGGCCGAGTCATTGCCAGGTTTCAGTGTCCCGGCTACTAGTAAGTTCAATTATCCAGAGAGTTTGGCCGGTTGAGGAGACGCTGACCGGCACCCGCTAACCTGGCATGCCGGGCAACTTAGCTTTTCTCTTGGTGGGAAACAGCAAAGAAGCATCCTTGATTTGGCAGCCGAACTTCGTTATTCGGTTCCAACGATAAGGGTCACCGGTTCCATTTTCCACGAGTATTAAATGGCGCTTTAAAGAGCTGGGCACGATGAGTGGGTTAACCAGTTCCCTCCCAGCGCTTGCCCCTAGTACCATGGCAGACTGCGCGTCTCCCCCTTCCTCCTCGTCTGACAAGCCGTTGATCCCGCCATTGACTCTTCCGACCAATGGTGTTTCGGCGTCTTTGCCGTTGTCGGCAGACGCTACGGACGAAACAATCCCTCCAGTTCATACCCACCGCACAATAGTGCTCTGTTTCGATGGCACGGGTGACCAGTTCGATTCAGACGTAAGTGCTTCATGGGATATTTACATTTTTTGTCTCATGCCTCCATCATCTACAGAACTCGAACGTTATCCAGCTTTTCTCCATGTTGAAAAAGGATGACCCCTCCCAACAGATGGTTTACTATCAGGTTAGTTGCTTGCTTTGTGGGATTTGAAGTGTCTGAGGCAGGTGGTTCGTTTCGCTAGGCTGGAATAGGCACCTATACTATTCCTGAAATAGCGACTCCATTCATGGCCAAGCTATCGAAAACCATCGACATGATGGTTGGGAATCACCTAAACGCACATGTAATGGGTAGGCAGGCATCTTTTCCTCGGACTTCTTCACAAGATTCACATCGGCAAATTTTAGGCGGTTATGAGTTCTTGATGCAAAACTGTATGTGGAACTTCCTTAATTCGATCTTCGTATACTGAGCCTGTTTCGTGTAGATGAAGCGGGCGATAAAATTTGTATCTTTGGGTTCTCGAGAGGAGCTTACACGGCCCGTGCGTTAGCTGGGATGTAAGTGCACGCTGCATCTACGATCTTCACACGCTCAATACCTTGCTGTCATGTAGGATCCACAAAGTTGGTCTGCTGCCTCGATGCAATCATCAGCAGGTCCCCTTTGCATACAAAATGTACTCCCAAGACGATGACATTGGATGGCGTCAAAGTACAGCCTTCAAAAAAGCCTTTTCCATCAACGTTGATATTGAATTTGTCGGTGTTTGGTAGGTTCGAGGTACGAGGCACATGTGACATGGACTTACCCCAGAACGTGTTAGGGACACGGTCAATTCCGTCGGCATAATTCCTCGCAGATTGCCGTTCACGAAAGTCAATAACAACATTCGGTACTTCAGGCATGCTTTGTCACTGGACGAGCGCCGAGTGTACGTCTCTCTTCTCAATGCCAGTCAATGGCTGATCTTGTTATATAGCCGGTTCAAAGCAAACTACTTCAACCGGCCCACGGAGGAGGACATTCAACGTGGTGTCAAGCGTCATGAGATGCCGCGCAGCATCAAGAAGATCCACGTACCCTTGCCGAAAGTTATCAAGCAATACAGCAATGGTCATCATCACGAGCCATCCTTGCCAGAACTCGAACAACAATATTCTCAACCAATCGACCAGACTGATGTAGATGAGGTATGGTTCGCTGGTGTACATTGTGGTATGTCTCAGCCTATATAAAACCAACCCACGCGCAACGTACTCAACGTCACACAGATATTGGCGGTGGTTCCGTGGAAAACGGCACCCGTAACAGTCTTGCGCGTATTTCGTTACGGTGGATGATCAGACAGTGTTTCCTCGCTAACACGGGGATTATGTTCCACCGCTCCATGTTTAAGCAAATTGGCATGGATCCTGCCACCTTATATCCGCACGTCGAGCAGCGTCCACCGGCGATCTTCCAAACACCACCGCCTCGATCGCCTCCTGGTACGCCAGACTCGCTGAAAGCCTACTCGGTACCGTCACCGCAGGTCATCAAGGGCGACCCGACGATCGTGGCCTACAGTGACGGTGGGACCTTCGTCAGCGAGGAGCAAGAAGATTTGGCAGATGCACTTTGCCCTATCTATGACCAATTGGCCCTCAATCTATGGTGGTGGATTCTTGAGATTATCCCGCAAAAGTTGCATTTTCAAAGAGATGACGATCGCTGGGACAAAGATTTCGTGTATGCCAATTCCCCTTGTTTCATGAGCGATTCGCTGAGCTGGCGTTATTCTTGTAGTGTCAACATGGGTGCGGGAAGACACATTCCTAGGCAGCAACAAGAGGATGTCAAGATCAAGTTGCACCGGTCGGTCAAAATTCGGATGGAGGCTGATGGATTGCTTGGGGGTAAATACTGGCCCAAAGCGAAACTCAAGATTGAGCCAGAGTGGGTCGACTAGATGATTAACGCCACAGAGAGCTCAGCATATCCATCGTCTTGCCTCCATTTTTGTAACCTTGATGCGCCCATATGTTTCCTGGAAGCGTGCTTTTTGATTTTGTTCAAATAGCCTCCTCCTTCAACATGACTTCATTATGCTCATGCGATAACCACACTTTTGTTTTTTGTATTACATACTTTGATTAGTAACTAGTCTTTGCATCTTGACATCTGAATCGGGTGATGTCGGCTTGTGGGTGAGATTGGTTGAGGCGCGTTGCCTTTCGTCCATAAGTGATGGCGTCCCAGCATGACATCGAAATGGTGCCTATGGCAGTACTTGTTCCCTCTGCACACGAGGAGCCACACGACCAAAGGGGTTCCGGACCCATGCCTCTGGACGTTGGTTCCAGAGGTACGACAGAACCTCCACAAAACGCATTTACAGATGCAAGACACACAAAGCGGTACCAAACTCTACTCCTTCTCTCTGGGTTCATAATGATCTTCCACGTTATTGGAATCAACCAAATATTTGGCGTGTTTCAGGTGAGTGCCCTTAATTCGAGTCATTCGACGAGTTCGAACCAGCAGTCCGGGGTCAATTTACCGTAATGTTGCCGGGGGTTCTTTGGTTAGGAATACTATACTTCGTCGGAGAGTAACATTCCGGACGCAATCGGTCAAGATGCATTGGTCTCGCTCGTTGGCACAATCGGCGCAGGTCTGACGTGGGCGGGGAGTATCTTCGTGAACCCATGGATGGCACGCATCCAGGACGTGCGGATTATCACCCTCCTAGGGGTCATCTTGACAAGCCTCGGTATTCTCCTCGCAAGCTTCAACACCAAGGTGAGCATACTGTTCACTTTTGCAAGCCAACAGGCATCCATTTATACATTACTTGTACGCGGCGTCCTCCGCTTTTTAGTTGTGGCAACTGTTCCTGACACAGGGGATCCTCTATGGCATCGGATCGTCTATGTACTATTTCCCGATCATGTCCCTGACCCCCGTCTATTTCGACGCACACCGAGGATTTGCAATGGGACTCATACTTTCGGGTAGCGGTGCAGGGGGGTTGGTACTTGCGCCCGTCACCACCGCGCTCGTCGCTAAGTTCGGGATACAGTGGACATTACGAGTCCTTGGTATCTGGAATTTGGTCGTTGGCATCCCTGTCGCGTGTGTCATCTGCAAGAGGCAGGGATTCGGGAGAAGCGACACGCGAGTTGGATTGAAGTTGGTGCAAAAGGGAACGTTCTTGTATCAGGTGCTGTCCTGGATCGTCTATAAGAGTGTGTTCATGAGGATTCACCCTGGTTTACAGTCTGCTGGCGCGTTCCTCCAAGCAGCTGGAAACTTTGTCCCGATGTACTACATGACAACATATGGGACGTCTGTGTTGGGCTATTCTGCTTCGAAAGCAAGTTTGGTGTTGGCGCTCAACAATGTCGTGAATAGTGTTTCGCGAATAGCGATGGGCGTCTTGGCGGACAAAGTCGGACGGCAAAATACAACGATCATCAGTGTGAGTCAAGAGAGCGGTATACCAATGAATTCCATCTCTTGCTAACACACATGATACAGGTACTATTGAGTGCACTATCTGTCCTTGCATTATGGTACGACGCGCCGCGGGCGCGTTTCCTTGCCTTTTCCATTTTCTACGGGGTCTACGCGGGTGGATACAACGCGCTCTTGCCCACTACCATCACCGAAGTCTTTGGTGTACAAAATTACGCTGCTGTCAATGGGGTAATCTATTTCGTTCGAGGGACTGGGACGCTCTTCGGTCCGCCCATTGCGGGCCTGATGCTCGGTAGCCATGCGCGGTCCTCGTCGGTCGCTGGGATGTTTGGATCTACGGTAGATCTTCAACAGAGATATAACGATGTGGTGTTGTTCGTTGGGGCGTTGCTAGTGGCTGCGACGTTCTGCGTGGGGTCTGTAAGGTGGCTGGATGCGAGGGACAAAGGAAGGTGGGTTTGGAAAGCGTAGAACTCCATACAACGGCGGATCCTGGAAACCTTGACCGGTCGGAGTTGGATGCTGGCGACTAGTGTCGCGTGGGGAGTTGCCACGTCAAAGTTGACTCATAGCACTAGTCCGGATTGTCACTCGCAAGCCGGGACTTGAATTCAAACCTCTTCTCACACATTGCGATGACCGTAAAAACGGTGTCTGCTGGACTGCCATCTTTTCCGCACCGCACTCCGGGACTCGGGAGCGGGCCAACTGTTTTTCCTGCGGGGCGCCCGGGCCACCGGCTGTGAACGACCCGAGGAAGTTGCCACCAAGAAAGGCCAGGATGTCCCGATCGTCGCTGCTCTGTTGTGGCACTGTAGGTCACTGACTACCGCGGACTCGTTGAAACACGGTCTCGTGTATTTCGGTCAAGCAAGTGTACACGCCGTGCGACTTGGCGTTTCGCCTCACGCCCACGTCTTGTCCTATCGGGCCACCATGTCGTTCCAACTTGTTCGTGTTCGTACAACTTCTCTGACACGAGACACCTTTCTCATGACATGCTGTCAAGGTATGCAGCGCCTGTACAGTATTACACGTCCTCCGCGCAGATGGACAGCTCTTCGAAGTGTCCTTTTTTACCCGACGACGTGTGCCACTCCCAGTGTGCAGTACGAGACTCCAAGTGTCAAGCAGGTTCTGATCGCCACTCGGAGAAGTTTACGCACTACATCTTTCACCGCTCACATCACGCTGGCCAATGGTTCGTCGACGATTGGTCGTGCCACACTGATGGCGTGAATGACAATCTCATGCCCATGATTCACGGCTGCAGTGGCGGAATACACGGCCCACGCACGTGTCCATCGTAGTTCAACGAGGTCGTCAGTTTTGCAAGGTTTCGAGGCTTGTGCAGAAAACTGCCTTCGGTGTGGTACAGTGTGTGTATGTCAACGTGAGCTCATTCAGTGACTCGGAGGGATTTTTTTGAAGCAAGCACCGCCCTTGTACTGGCAAGCGATCCAAGCAAACACCTAGGTGAATGATTCTCCACCTTAAGTGCCCACGCGGATCGATTTCCGCGAAGTTATTGTTCCTCCCCAGATCGACATCGTTTAAGCGCGCCTGTCAAGATGCCATGGCGTCGACAGTAAACTAGGTTGCCGATATCTCCACGACGGATAGATACCCTTGGTCCGCAATGGGTAACGATGAATGGCCTGTCGAGGCTGATCTCTAGCGCCCTACGATGACGGAAAGACATACAAGTACACGGCCGACGTACAGAAACGCATCGACGTCCTGAAGGTAACTGCAAAGGTAACGAACCCGTCCAACAGGTCTTTGCTTTGGCGAGTGTCTCCCATGTCTCTAGTTTCCCTTCACGATAGAGAGTCGTGCACTTCAATTCCCAGTACAATCTGACATCCGTTTGATGCCTCTCAGGATGGACCGTTGCTCCAATTTGACCTGCCCTCCCTTCGTCGTGGATGATGACTTCAGCTTTAGTTGTCCTTTCCACTTTCGTGCCAGACCGCTTATTGTAACAACGCCTTGCCAATAGGCTCGAACGGAGTCCCACCAGCATCTTGAACTGCCAGTGTGGGGCATTGCAGAGTACATTGCCCAGAGCTGTAATGGTGTCGGGTAGTTGTATCGAGACAGTGCAACGTCGAGAGAGCGGATCAACCGGTGGCGGCGTAGCTCGTGTTCGGCCCAGCCTCCCTCGTGTCCGCAACGTTTTCGCTTCCCCCGGACTTAGCGACCAACATCGTGGCTGACTCGGAAGCTGTTCGTGCGCACGTTGATAGACGCCGCCATCACTGCCATGTGCAGTGCGGTTTCCACCCTTGCTCCACAATCTGCTTGGACTTACCGCGTCATAGGTCGGTCTCCAATGACATCACCTGCAAGCATTGTCTGCAAAGCAAATGTATATATCAATACATAAGCCGAATACAAACAGTTTTCCTCTACATTTTCTCCTGCATAACAAAACAATCATAATAAAAAATGAAAAGTCGAACAAGGACGAAACCAGGCCTACGCATAGCAGGTCTGTTTGAATACACCGAACAAGGGCAAGGTGGGGTTATGGGGAGGCATTCGTACATACTACGCCGTTCGTATCATATCATATAGAGACAATGGACAGACATACGGTGAACAAACGAGGACAATAGACCCATTGAGCAAAATGAGACCTTGCGTAGGACATGATTTAAGCCCTCTCGCCCCTGAGGCGACGAGCCAAAGCAAGATCCTTGGGTTGGCTACAACAAGACCTGTCAGCAAGTCCTCGGGGAACCAACAAGAGTAAACATACATGGTGACACCTAGATGAAACAAGTGTGAGAATGCGGAATCAACAAAATGTGTCTAGGTGACTCACGCTTTGCATGGATAGCAGCCAAGTTGGTGTCTTCAAAGAGGGAGACGAGATACGCCTCCGCGGCCTCCTGCAACGCCATCACCGCGGATGACTGGAAGCGCAAGTCGGTCTATTTCCCAGACGATCCATCACCGCTGGTCACGAGACAACTACAACAACACGCACCTTGAAATCTTGTGCGATTTCACGAACGAGCCTCTGGAAGGGGAGCTTCCTGATAAGGAGCTCAGTCGACTTCTGGTACCTTCTGATTTCACGAAGGGCGACTGTTCCAGGGCGGAAACGATGGGGCTTCTTCACACCACCCGTAGCAGCCTGTAGTACCATCACACAACTGATGAGCAGACATCGCAAGGAGGATGGGTGGAGGGTTTGACACGTACCGCAGCAGCGGTTTTGCGGGCAGCCTTGGTTGCCAATTGTTTACGAGGTGCCTTGCCTGGGGATGCCATTTGTCACCAGAACCACGCGATGGCACGATGACTCTTACCTCCAGTAGTCTTACGGGCGGTTTGCTATCCAAAGGCGATGAGCCTGACGATGTCGACGTGCGTTGAAGATACTTGCCTTGGTACGAGCCATGTCTGTATGAGATAAAAGTGAGTTGTGGTCGAGGATGTGATTGAGGAGCGAACTTGGGGTCGCTGTGTGATGGTGGTTGCGGAACAAAGTAGGTGATGAGAGAGACGACTCGTTTGTTGATTTGGGGGGCGATGGAATGGTGAGATTCCCACGCCTCTTTTTGCACTCCGTCGAACTGGAACTTGCGCACTGACCCGCCTTGTTTGGCCTCGGAACTTTCGACTTGAAGCGCCTGCCGATCTGGCCCCTGAGAACACCATTCTGAAAAAAAATTCATATTCTTGATGTTGCACGCGACGACGAGGAGCATGTATTGAATTGTCTGATTGCAACCTGAAAGTCCTGCTTGCGCTCACAGATGGCCCTTTCCCCCGTCTCGGGATCTCTCGAATCTGTCCATGTAAGACGGTTGCAGCTCCACTCTACAACATCGGACAAGGACATGATCGTCTGTCGCGTTGCCCAGCAACGTCTCGCCAGGCCTTGTCCGAGCACTACTCCTAATTATAATAGCTCTAGGAACAACGGACAAACCCCAATAGGATAGAACACAAAACCTCGGGTTTGCGAGGAAATATAACCTACTTGGACGATCATATCACCGTGCTCTCATTCATGTCCGTTCAAAGTGATCTCGCGGTCAACGAGGGGATGAGCTGGAAACTCGGTTCAGGTACGGTGTTGTGGATTTGCACAATGGCTGATCGGCCCCGCTTCTTCGGTGATGAGGAGTGGGTTGGACCCCGACTACTTAGCACATATCGCGCCATAGTTCACCCTGGCATGTGGGCACAATCCATCAATCTGGGGCTTCGTTGACGGCAGCTGCCAGTTGCCTTCACACACACCCTGGCTATCAAACTTCCCTCGCCTCTACACGCGATGGCGGCTGATGGCGGTTCATGCTGGAGGCATCGATGCATCACTGCGCACTGCCTGCATGTGTTGTCAATTTCCCTGTAATGATCAGGGAACTGCCACAAAGCACCACCCGCAACACCACGTAGACCCCTTCACAACGCGCACAGCGATAAAAAAAAGTGTAGCACATACAACAAAAACGGGCAGTCCGTTTTCAAAAACTTCATGTCTATGCGTCCAAACGAACGGTAGTAATACAAACAAACTATTGCATGCGTGCGGGTATCAGTTCCGTCACAAATCGTCAAATAAAACGTCGAACACAAAGGAGAGCAAGCACGATGATCTATACCGTGTCAATCCAGTGTCCACTCCATCAAAAGCCACCCAAGCAGCCTTCAAAGTCGAGGGCGGCAACGGTGAAGTCGCTGGGACGGTGTATCCGTCCGTCGGCGCTCTCCCGACGAGGCTCCCTAGGATGGGACCGAGCCTGACTATGCGATCGGTGCGTGCCCTTCTTCGACTTCAACGGCATACTCGGGGCATGAGGCAAGAACAAGAGCGCCGTCTCGATCTCTTGCTGAGTAGGAAAAGACGGTAACAACACATCGTTGGGTTCCCGATACCCAAACCGTACGGCGATCGGGTGGCCAGGCAGCGTAGGCTCCGGCGGGGTCCGGATGGCATCCGAGTCATCTGATTCTGACCGACAGAAACGCGTATGTGGGGAGAGATCGTTAGGCATCGCGTTAGAGAGGGAGAAATAGGGTGGATAAACCTGATGGCTCGGCCGAGCGTGCCTCGGACCCGCGTGGTTGGAAATAACTGCCTTGACTATCCCTGTCCCAATCCCACAGACGGCGCGGACGACGAGGGTAGGATGTGTCCACGAATTCTCTTTCGTGACGGCCGGGCAGGGCACAGGTGTTGGGGGGCACCTCTGCCGGTGTACGGTCGTACACCGTGGAGGAGTGGGTGATGAAGGTCGATGTGAGGGTCGGGGTAGGGGGGAAGTGGACGTGAGGCGTTACTTCAACGGACGCGCATGACGCAAATGGGAAGGGCTCTAAACATTGTTGGTGATAATGAAGATCGGATAGGTTAGGGTGCTTGAGGATTGACCGCATGTAATTCGCCTTGTCAAGGAACGGGGACGGTCAACCACTAGAGACGCGAGGGAGACAAGCAGGACAAGGACGGAAAGGGAGGAGGAGAGGAGGAACAGGAACAGGGAGGCCGGGCAACAGGGACGTATGGGTGACCCGGCCTTTATATCGTGAAGGAAAAAAAATAGCGGAACGTAACGCTCGGGCTGCAATCATTTGTGGTTTGAAGTTGCCGTCGTTCGGAGTTTGAAATAATACTGTCGTGGAGTCTCGTTGCCCTGTGGGTATTTCAACCCCGCCCGTCACGACGATATTGAAAAAAAGTATTTTGTGGGTAAACACCACCCTTGTGGAGGTGGACCGGCAACCAAGGCAGTCGCATTGGCAGCGCACTGTCTTGTCCGTCATTTTTCGAGTAGGCACTTTCCCTGCTCGGCAGTCTTATCCCTGTGACTCCGAGGGACCTCGAATAGGCTCGAATGCGGAAACAGAAGCGTGCACCCTTTGGCGACCTATTTGTGACATGTTGCAGGTGGACCTTGCCTCTGACAGGCCTAGCGCGCGCGTGGGGTTTTCGAATGGCAGAAAAGACGCACTCGAATCCACTCCGCCACGGGTTTCTCACCCACCCCTTCCTCTTGTTTAATTTGCTTTGTTTCTTGCTGTTTACCCCACAGACACACGTTCATGGGATCACGACGGGTTGATGGATGACATACGCTATCGAAAGCGGAGTATTACAGCCGCCACTGACCACGCATTCAAATTCCCAACGGCCCTAGGGCGATGACCTTGCGTAGGCGTAGGCTTTTGTGTTCTAAATCCTTTGTTCCATGCCATTCGGCGAGCCAAGGAAAAGATCATTAAGACGGTGCGATGGCGGCGGATCATCACTCCGCCCTCTGCGTGTATCAATCCAACTGCTTTATCGCCCGCGACCGGTCATTGTCGGTTCCCGAGAGTGGATTTCCGCCTCATGACGCGTGTGACGTTCGCTCGTTATAGCCTTCCCAACCGACAGGGATGATGATCTACAGGCTCAAGCATAACCGACATGAACTATGCGTTCAAGAGAGCACTCCCCCATTTTTTGCGAGTGCGATAAAACCATATATTAAAAGCACACCCATGGATGTAACTCCACCAGTCCTACCCGCCAAGCGAAAGAAGCCCTCGAGGTCACAGAGACCAAGGATTCATACCAAGACCATTCCCCGTCGAACTTCTGGATTCGGCAGGTGTACCCCATGGATCTGGTTCCAAACCTTGAAAGGTGATGGACCCATCCGGAGAACCAAAAGATAGACTGGGCGATGTAGCAGACGACGACTGCGCACCAAGCGTGCCCAGCCGATCGTGCGAGTGCGGCGGTTGTGCGAGATAGCGCGAAGAAAGCCCTTCAGTCGACCCTGCAAAGGGGTCCCCCAAGGCATCCGATGCGTTGCCCAAACCTTTGGGAAGAGACCATTCTGGGCTTATTTCGGGTGGATAAGTCGGTCGAGATAAGGCAGCATTTGGCTCTGAACAAGGTTTCGCTTCCCGTTGGTCTTCTTGCGCCCTATCCATTGTCCTATACGGATCCCTGCCATGCAGTGTCACTGATGTGGTGAATGTGGCGTTGAGTGTATCGGGCAAGCTCCGGTCAAACGTTGGTGTTTGATCCACATCGTCATAAGGGACCGGGTTGACAGCACCTGTCTCAGTCTGCCTTATCGGTCGCGATAGTGGTGGAGCTGGATTAAATGAAGGCAACGTAGGTGGCGGTACTGAGGCGGCCTGATCTGGCTTAGTCTGCGGAACCATGAGTTGTTCGGGATCTCGCGCCGCCTCTCCGATCATGTGTTTGATGGCTGCAAGATCAAAACCGGCATGGACAGGAACGTCCGCTACGGAATCTGATGGACGCCGTTCTGGCGAAATGTGCATGCTACTCGAATCTGTGCCGGCAGGAGAAGGCAAGGGATTTGGAGTGGCATCCGTGCGCGGCGGGAGGTCGTCTTCTTGCGACCTGGACGAGCCCTTCCGTCTCGAGGAACCAAACGAAGCAGCGGTGGGAGGGCGAGAAGCGACGGAGGGTGAGAGCGACGTCTTCTTTGTGCGTTTTGAGAACCACCCTTGCTTTTGTTGCGTCTTGGCCTCCTCAGCCTCTCGAATAACCACTCTGTCCCCTTCAAAGTCGGGTTCCTGTTCCATCAATCGGTCATCATGCCAACAAGCGCCGATGGAGCCACTTTGCGCGCAACACGCACCACAGGTTCATCAAAGTAGTCAGCAGTCACGGGAAACCCTAGTTGGTCGAGGATGAGTGGCATGAATGTTCTATAGCTCATGTGTCCCGAGATCTTGTCGGTCACGTCCACGTTCTCCAGCCCAGGTATATTTTCTATCGGTCTCAACCCAGCTACCGAACTAAGACCGCCACTCGTGGCACGGAAGAGGTAGTTCAGGACCCAATCGTTCTTTGCGTACGCGTTCACGAAGCGACCAGACACAGCACTGCGTGCGGAACACCATGTACTTTGCGAGGCTGTGAGGGTGGCGCCAAGAATGAAAACGTCTTGAACGATACCAAATGCTTTCGCCTTGGCGAGCTCCAGTAGCGCATAAAAAATAACACGAGCCCCAAGCGAGAAGCCGATCAACGTGATCGGTCTAACCCCGAGATGTCGTTGTAATAACAATTGGGCAAGCACACTTCCTGCCGCGCGCGCACGATCGAGGGCGTTGTTCCATGGGTTGTCGATGAGATAGCCGAGCTTCGTTAGGACTAGACGGAACCAAGATGAACGGTGTGGGAAAGAAAACACCACGATATGACGAGAACTCACTGATCGGCCATTGGAGAGCTCCCATCAGTGCGGTCATTGCAGTATGCTGCAGCACCGTCTGGCCAAGCTGAGTCAAGATTTCGCTCGTCAGGATCCTCAGAGCACTTCCAGTTTCTTGAATCATCTCTGGTTCCCATAAGATGCTGAAGACGTCTCCGACAATAGGGTCTAGCACGCTAAAGGGCAGTCGCACGTCATCAATCTTGCCGTTCATGAACCTGCAAACGCGTGAGCAGGGTCCTCGGAGAAGAAAACGGCGTTCCTACCCAGGTACAGTTAATATGCAACTCACGCGCTTGTTATTATGCATCGGTAGTACATCAAATGTCCTCACGCTTCGAGTTCGTCTGGCCATACCACGTGCGGCGATGCCAGAGCCCGTCAGGACGCCACCCGTTGTGATCACGGCTGCACCTCCTGCACCTGCGAGGAAGCCTGTTGTCCCTGATATACCAACAGTGGTGAGCGCAGCACCAAGGCCTGCCCCGATCACAGGGGCCAACAACCCAGCTGACAATCCAATGACGAGACCACCCCCTACAAGCACGATAAGCCAATCACAACAACTGCATACGTTCCATGAGTTA
Organism: Boletus rubescentipes; assembly: GCA_038092775.1. Taxonomy (NCBI): domain Eukaryota; kingdom Fungi; phylum Basidiomycota; class Agaricomycetes; order Boletales; family Boletaceae; genus Boletus; species Boletus rubescentipes. The sequence continues at coordinate 10,087 of JBBPRA010000283.1, read as the reverse complement.
CCTAGCGTTGCAAGACCCACCATCATATAACGTTTTTTCCGAGCAGCCTTGGAGGACCCGTCAATGATCTCCTGATTTTCCAACTTCTCGACGCCCTCCTGTATTTCGAGCGATTCGGTGACACGCCGCTCGAACTTGACGACGTCAATCCAACCAAGCCCGAGTTTCAGTGCGACATTTTCTAGTAGCACGCGGGAACGGGCGTCATAAACACTATCGGCAACTAAGATGAGGAACAGGTCGCACAAAACAGTCCATCGAATGTCGAGCGTGACATCCTTGTCGACGGACGAGAGCGTAGTGGTAACGCCAGGCAGAGATGATGAAGCTACGGATGTATTTTCCAGGACGCGAGTGGTCGTTTGAAATGTAGGTGTGGTCGGTGTGGGAGGCGACAGGGGTGGAACTGGAGATTTAGGAGGTTTTAGATTGATGTCCTGTTCTATCGGATGTGACGGTTTCTCCATTTCCTGTTTCTTGGCTTCCACGGGATCATATTCTGGATTGGCGATTGTGTGTGTTGTCATCAACGACGGTGCAAGATCACTGGCTTGCACGCCATGCTGCGCAAGGCTGTCAATCATCTTTTGCTCTGCGGATATGCGTTAGGATATATCGTTCATCCATCAGAAAAAAGGTAGGAATAACGGATAAGATACCTGCAATCTCGAGGTCCATGTGGTAGTACAGTCGCCCCATCACCTTCAATGCCCATAGCTCCATGCTGTGGATAGCATCCTTAAGCTCCTTCCTCCGCGCGTTCTTCTGCTTCTGCGCCATCTCCTTCGCAGTAAGAGCACAGAGACCGACGTACGCGATACGCTGTGCCTCGGTGAGCATCTTCTTCGTGGCCTGCATCTGGCCCAGCGGCGTCATCGCTTTATCCTCGTCAAAGAGGTATCGCGTCCGTAGATGTACTTCGTCCGCCTCGTCCTCCTCATCTGCACGTAACCGGGTATACTCGTTCTCGTTCTGTTCCGTCTTCGAGCGCCATTCCGTCCCTTCGACATCGACATCGATGCGATTCCCCGTCGCGTTCCCGCCCGGGTGCTCATGTCCATGCGATGTGGATTTCTTTGGGACGTAGTGGTACTTGCGTTGATCTTCTTCGTCGAGACCGCCCGCGAATTCGTCTTCTTTGACGACGGGCATTTCTTGCCAGCCGCCTTCGTCGTCATCGGCACCATCGTCGAATGAAAATGGGTTATTGGGTGTCGGCATCAGGCAGGTGCGAGGTATCAATCATCAAAAGCTGTGGTTACTAGTAACTTTGACCCCTTGTGGATGCCTGACAAGACAAGTTTCCCACGACTAGTAGTGTGATAGTGGTGCTTCGTTGGAGTACTGAACTTCAACCACCAACTGCCTCCTTCACATCGCCAACATGATGTTCGTGATAGCATCCAGACAACACTTTTAATTCATACTAGAGTTCAACCTGCCGGGCCCAGCAATTTGACTGTTCAATTTAGCAAAGCTAGCTGAATCAAAGCTCCACGACCAGGCCTACCGCGACTCAGGACCCCTGGAGGTCTTACAGCTGAAGCCCTCTGCCACCCACTACTCCCTGGAACGGTCCGAACTGCTGTACCTAGGTCCCCAATTGCTACACCGAATTGGGGAGTCAGAGCGTGGTTTAATTTTTCCTTATCTCTGGACCAACAAGCGCGAGCGAGTTTTACCACGCAGTGCTTGTCAAGATGCTTCCCCCATATCCCCTCTTGAAATTTCTGATTTCCGGGTAAAGCTACATACTCGCTGGTAGAGTCCGACACCGCTTGCACTGGCATGGTAGAAAAGGCAAGTGCATTAACTTTGTCGTTGCCAATGGATACGTGACCTAATCGTAAATTCAGGGCTATCCAGACCGCCAGTCATTGGCTCAGTTGCATATTTGATGAGCTTGAAGGTTTAACCTGCCTGCATCGGCTCCGTGGGCACGTATAAAGGCACACAAGCCAGCCTTCTTGTTGTCGACAACAAGATACAAAGTCTCAACTCCTCGGAATGCAGTGGATTGTGTCCAGCCTACTTGACGTGTCAGTGAGGTTTTATGTTGTCGCGGGAATTGCAGTGGCCATCGTCGGGATTGCGCAGTTGTCCAGGCGCCCTAATGTAAGCCAGTGATCCATCCCCGTTCATCCCATTTCACTTTTTTGCTTAGCTAAGTGCGATTCCGACCGTTGGATCAAGTGGGGGTTGGCTTGGCTCCTGGTGGGCTGGTATCAAGTACATGACCAACGCAGCAGCCGTTATCCAGGAAGGGTACAAGAAGGCAAGCTTTCCCGCTCATACTTATTATTTGATCTTCCTTCACGGTATGCGCAGCACAACGGCGCCCCGTTCAAGATCGCAACACTCTACCACTGGGTTGTCGTCGTAACGAGCCGTGAGCATGTAGAAGAACTGCAACACGCACGCGAAGACGAGTTCTCTTTCCATGATGCCATATGTGAAGTGAGAAGTACGTTTCTTTCAAGGTGTGGTACCCGTTTCTCAAAGGGTGTTGTGGATAGGACTTTAATTTTGAATTCACGGTGGGATCCGACCTTCGATACGATGCTTATCACATCACGGTGTTGCGCTCGCAGCTCCCTCGTAAGATCGGGAGCCTGTATCCCGAGTTGCGAGATGAGATCATCACCGCCTTTGACGACATTTTGGACCTCGATGATAATGGTGACGTGTTTCCTATCATCAAAATAGCTATTCACTCATGTTGGATAACATAGGCTGGAAGAGCATACCAGCCTTGACCACCATCCAACAGGTTGTTTGTAGGGCTAGTAACAGATCACTCGTCGGGCTTCCACTGTGTATGTGTTCCCTTTCGCTACCTGTTTGTACTTTCGAGCCTCCATTGTAGGTCGTAATCCGGATTACGTGGCTCTCAACATCCAATACACCATTGACGCCATCACCGGTGGTCTTGCCATCGCGTTCTTCCCGAAAATTTTGAGACGGTACGTCGCTGGCGTTTGCCTGTCCATGAAGCTATGCTCATTGTTGTTAGCCCAGCTGCCCCTTTTGTCACAAGCGTTCCTAAGAACACCAGGCGGGCTATCAGGCACCTCCGTCCGATCATCGAGGAGCGACGGAAGTACTTGAACGAGTATGGGAAAGACTGGACCGAGAAACCCGTTCGTCTGCCTTATTTCGATCGCCTCTGTGTTCACCTCTTCATAGAACGACTTTTTGTCATGGCTGATGGATGAGGTTCCGGATGCCACTGTTGAATCCCTGACGAGGCGTATGCTGGCGATCAATCTTGCTGCTATTCATGTACGTGCCTACCATTGTCTTAAGGTACACGCTCACTCTGTTGACTGCGTTACAGACATCAGCCAACGTATGTGCGACTGGTGACCCTGTCTTGATCCTTTGGTCATGTTACACTTCAGGTTTTCACAAACGCGCTCTACAACCTTGCAGCAAACCCTCAGTACGCACAGCCTCTTCGTGAGGAGGTAGAGGCTATTGTCGAGAAAGAGGGGTGGTCTAAAATGTCCTTGGGCAAGATGCGCAAAGTCGATAGTTTTCTCAAGGAAAGTACGCGCATAGACGGTATCGATGCCTGTCAGTCGCTTTTTCCTCACCTCCCGGTGTTAATTGACATCTATTTTCGTTTTCTAGTGACATTGTCGCGCAAGGCTGTAAAGGACTTTACGTTCTCCGATGGAACGTTGATCCCAAAAGGAACTAGGATCAACGCAGGCCTCGTAGCGTTGCATCATGACGGCGCTCTGTACGAAAACCCAGAGCTGTTTGACCCGTTCCGGTTTGCAGACATGGGTGAGGACGGGGATGGTGCAAAGCATCAGTTTGTCTCGACTTCTCCCGGGTACTTGTCGTTTGGACATGGCCTACATGCATGGTATGTCTCCCTCTCAGGGACTACTGTTCGTGTCGTGTTGAATTTTTTCTTTGTTAGCCCTGGTCGTTTCTTTGCTGCGGCCGAGCTTAAAATGATGTTGGCCCATGTCGTCACGACGTATGATATCAAGCTAGAGGAGAATATAAGTCGTCCGCGGAGCTTGCACATCGGGAATTCGATCGGAGCTAATCCTACAGCCAAGGTGATGTTCAGAAAGCGGGCTTTGCTGTGCTAGGGTACGATAGGTTCGCTAGTTTCCTTGATGTTGCACATTTTTCTTTTCTCCGAAGACGCAGTGAACGTTAGCCCTGACAGTGTATCATAGAAGGAATGGTTCAATAGTCTTATTTGAGATGGACTAAGTTATCTAGATTTAGCAGCCAAGGTCTTTAAAGTGCACTTCCTTGCGACTAAGCAATGAGCCACATCCGTTTCAACGACCGCTGATGGCAGGTATGTGAGTATGCACGAATGAAGCGGACTCTAGCCATAATTCCGCCTCCGCCGGCTCTGTAGTAACGAACCAGTACTTGGAGGCGGTGAATGCCTTTCGTGCGGCTTTCTATCATGACAGTATCTCCGTTAAGACCTCCCGCAAACTTGTCTCCTTTGATGACGGGCATTTGCCATTTCCTCCCAGCCTCATTTGTCCTCGCCGTTGTCATCAAATGAGAAATGGGTCACTCAGTCTCGGCATCACGCTGATAGGGGTGAGCACTGGATTGCTTTGAAGGACATCATCAAACAACTGCGGATGAAATTCCCAAGACCGGTTCCTCACTGCGATTATTATGTACATATTAGTCGGACAGATGATCAGATCCTTTTGCCTACTTCAAGTAGCACTTGAAAGGCGAGCCGCGGTGCGCCTCCATCCGAGTTGTCTTTATAATGATCCGGACGGAAAAAGATCGTTCGAGTATCGATGCGGTCAGTGGCAACGACACGTCGTTCGTATTGGTGCGTAAACCTCGTTACGTAGTGACAGTAAGTACATGCATAACCCATGTAGTACCCCTGCTAGACGGCAGCTTATCAGATTTTTTTCTGGTCGGTGTGAATCCAAAAACTCGTACGATTGACTTGAATTTTCGAGTTAGTGGTTCGACCATGACTTGCACCAATGGTTCCGTCGGAGCGTGTGGTGTATAAAGGCACGTCTTTGTTGCCAGTGTCGGATATATAACTTACCCCCGGAATGCAGTGGACAGTGCTTCTAGATATGCCTTCTGGCGTAGCTACGGAGTATTATGTTGTCGTGCCAGTGGGCATTGTGGCGGTTGTCGTCGGGATTACACACTCAGTGTCCCGGCGTCCTAATGTAGGTCAACCACTGGTACGCATCTCTGTATTTCTATTCTATTCATTTCTTTTGTTCAGCTGGATGCGTTTCCGACCGTTGGGTCGAGTGGTTGGCTTGGTTCATGGTGGGGCGGTGTCAAGTACATGACCAACGCGGCAGACATAGTTCGAGAAGGATACAGAAAGGTAATCTCCAGACCTGTTCCTACACTGAGTTGATATCATAATTGACCAACCTCCCTCGCAGCACAATGGTGCTCCGTTCAAGATTGCAACACTCTATCACTGGGTCGTCATCGTAACCAGCCGTGCACATGTCGAGGAACTCCGGGATGCACGAGATGATGAACTTTCTTTCCTGGAAGCCACAAACGAAGTGAGAAGCGCGTTTCTGATTGTGGCACCATTTTTTGAGGATTACGGACAGGACTTTAATAGCGAGTTCACGATGGGGTCGGAGGTTCACTACAATCCTTACCACATCCCGGTGATGCGTTCACAGTTCCCTCGTAAAATTGAGATCTTGTATCCCGAGTTGCGAGAGGAGATCATCACCGCCTTTGATGACATTTTGGACCTCGATGACAATGGTGACGTGTTTATTGTCACCAAAAGCAACAGTTCGTTCATATTAGATAACGTAGAGTGGAAGAGCATACCAGCCTTGACCAGTATCCAGCAAATCGTATGCAGGGCCAGTAACAGATCATTTGTCGGCCTTCCACTGTGTACGTGTTCCCTTTCATTTCCTGGTTGTGTTTTCACCTGTAGTTTTTAGGTCGTAGCCCAGATTATGTGGCGCTCAACATCCAATTCACTGTCGACGCTGTCACAGGTGGTCTTGCGATCGGGTTCTTCCCGAAATTCTTGAAACCGTATGTCTCTGGCGTTCGCCTGTCCACGGGCCTGTCCTTGATTTCTTGACAGCCTGGCAGCCCATTTTGTCACAAGCGTTCCCAAGAACACCAGACGGGCTGTCAACCACCTCCGTCCGATCATCGAGGAGCGACGGAAGTACTTGGACGAATACGGGAAAGACTGGACTGAGAAACCTGTTTGTCTGCCTTTTCTTCGATTGTCGCTATGTTCACCTCTTTGTAGAACGACTTTTTATCATGGCTGATGGATGAGGTTCCGGATGCCACGGCTGAATCCTTGGCGAAGCGCGTGCTGTCGGCCAATTTTGCTGCTATTCACGTGCGTGCCTGCCACCGTCTGCAGGTGTATCATGATGTTCATCCTATGCGATGTCTTACAGACGTCAGCCAACGTATGTGCGAATTGGTGACCTTGGCTTGATCTCTTGATCATGGCACACTCCAGGTCTTCACATATGCACTCTACAACCTTGCAGCAAACCCTCAGTATGTGCAACCTCTCCGTGAAGAAGTCGAGGCTATCGTCGATAAAGAGGGATGGTCAAAAATGTCCTTGAGCAAGATGCATAAAGTCGATAGTTTCCTCAAAGAGACTATCCGCATGGAGAGCATCGATATTTGTCAGTCACTTCCTTTTTTTACTCTGCATAAATCACGCTGTCAACTCGTTCTCCAGTGGGTTTGATGCGCAAGGCCACAAAGGACTTTACGTTCTCCGACGGGACGTTCATCCCCAAAGGAACGAGAATCAACGCAGGCCTTGTGGCCTTGCATTATGATGATGCGCTGTACGAAAACCCAGAGGTGTTTGACCCATTCCGGTTTGTAAACGTGGGTGAAGAGGACGGGGAAGGCGCGAAACATCAGTTTGTCGCCACCTCCCCGGAGTACTTGTCGTTTGGACACGGCCGACATGCATGGTATGTCTGACTCTCATTAACCGCTCACTATGTTCGTGTTGATTTCGTCAGTCCCGGGCGTTTCTTTGCGGGAGCCGAGCTTAAAACCATGTTGGCCCATGTCGTCACGACATACGATATCAAGCTAGAGGAGAATGCGACCCGTCCGCGGAGCTTCCGCATAGGATCTTCCATTGGAGCCAATTCCACGGCCAAGGTGATGTTTAGACCGCGAGCCCGCTATGGTGGGGAACAATAAGTTGGCTTGGCATCGTATGCTGTGCTTCCAGGACATAACTTGCGGCATTGCCAGTGGTCTCGAACTTCGAAGGCTAGCCCTTCTATAGATTAATACACAAACGTGCATGGTGTGCTGATTTAAGATCGATGATGCCGTGATATATACCTCTGACGTTACAACGATTCACATGTTTCGTGGGTGTGGAAGCTATGCAGAGAGGGAACTATATTTAAGGGGGAAAATGCGGACATTTCCTTCTAGGTCTGCCTGGCCTCGTGTTCAAGTTGAAGGGTCGTAGCTTGCTACTGGTCGCTCACTGTTCTTCTCATTTCCTATTCACATCATGACGGTACACACCGGTTGACTCATTTAGTGACTAGATGCGAATAGAGTGATAGGGGCGCTAGGTCGGCTTTGCCATCACTTCGCATACTAATTACCTTCGAGTGAGGATGATCGATGATCGTCGCTAACTTTACAGTCCACATTGTGAAGAAGATATAGTAATGCGAAGAAGACAAGGAACATGAGGATGTTGCCGATACCTAACAGTGCAGCGGGGAATCATCACGGTGGCAGGTTCGAAAGTAACCGCGTAGAACGGGTAAGATCATGATGACGGCAGCGCTGGCGCGTTGAACTTCTGATTCGCGGCGGACTCTGAATCCAGTCACTGCAAGCCCGAACAACTTCAGTGTTCACTACCGTATACGTTGGTAGGACTGTCTCCTCGCAATGCCTTGGAGTAACGATCACCAGACTAGTCTGCCCCTATAGCGAATTTTTAGGGCCCGGGAAATGCGTAATGCTTTATCGTCGATCCTGATTCGCGGCCCGTGCCACTAGTCCACAACTTGAACGCCTCACAAAGTCATTCTGAAAGCGAGTAAGTACGTAACTCGATAGATGAAGTTCGGATCCCCTTCCCTCGTCGAGAGCACTCGTGTTCCTCGCGATGTATCTCCCTCTCGGGCCTTCAAGTCCTCTGCGTTTGCCCCAATATCTTATATCGCTTGTCGCAGGCATTGCAGCAGCCGTCTTCGGGATTGCATGGCAGCTGTTGGGCCAACGTCCAAATGTAGGTCAACCACCCGTTCCTGTATCCTGATTCCATTTGTTTATTGTTGTTCAGCTGGGTGCTTTTCCGACTGTTGGATCAAGTGGTTGGCTTGGTTCGTGGTGGGCCGGTATCAAGTTCATCACAACTGGAAACGCGGCAGACGTAATCCGAGAAGGATATAAGAAGGCAGGCACCCTTGTTCTTACTTGATATTGACCACCCAACCACCCTTGCAGCACAACGGTGCCCCGTTCAGGATCGCGACGCTCTATCACTGGATTGTCATCGTAACCAGCCGTGTACATGTAGAAGAACTTCGGAGTGCGCGCGAGGATGAGCTTTCTTTGCTGGGGGCGGTGAATGAAGTGAGATGCGTTTTATTTCTAGCTGGGTTCCCGTTTCTAAAGGAGTTTCGGACAGGACTTTAATTATGAATTCACGATGGGGCCTGAGTACCACAACGATCCTTACCACATCCCGGTGATGCGTTCGCAGTTCCCTCGTAAGATTGGGGTTGTGTATCCTGAATTGCGAGAGGAGATCATCACCGCCTTTGACGACATTTTGGATCTCGATGATAATGGTGACGTGCTTTCTGCCACCAAAAATAGTGGTTCGCTCATATCCGATGATGTAGAGTGGAAGAGCATACCAGCCTTGACCAGTATTCAGCAAATCGTGTGCAGGGCCAGTAACAGATCATTTGTCGGCCTTCCACTGTGTATGTGTTCTTTTTCATTGTTGTGCTTGTGTTTTGAACCGTAATTTTTACTAGGTCGCGATCCAGATTATGTAACTCTCAACATCCGATTCACGATTGACGCTGTCACAGGTGGCCTTTCGATCGGGTTCTTCCCGAAACTCCTGAAACCGTATGTCTCTGGCGATCCCCTGTCCACTGGTATGTCCTTAACTTCTTGACAGCCTGGCAGCCCATTTCGTCACAAATGTCCCTAAGAACATCAGGCAGGCAGTCAGGTACCTCCGTCCGATCATTGAGGAGCGACGGAAGTACCTGAACGAGTATGGGAATGACTGGACTGAGAAGCCTGTTCGTCTGCCTTGTTTTTGATCTCACTATGTTCATCTTTTCTTTGTTGTAGAACGACCTTTTATCATGGCTGATGGATGAAGTTCCAGATGCCACGGTTGAATCCTTGACGACGCGCGTACTGTCGGCCAACTTTGCTGCTATTCACGTACGTGGCTACCATTCGCTCTAGGTGTACATTCACCCCATTCGCTGTGTTGCAGACATCAGCCAACGTATGTGCGAATTAGTGATCCTGTCTTGGTCTCTTGGTCATGGTACATACACTCCAGGTCTTCACATATGCACTCTACAACCTTGCAGCAAATCCTCAGTACGTACAACCTCTCCGCGAGGAAGTAGAGGCTATCATCGATAAAGAGGGATGGTCGAAAACCTCCTTGAGCAAGATGCGCACAGTGGATAGTTTCCTCAAGGAGAGTTTACGCATGGAGAGCATCGACGTTTGTAAGCCACTTCCTTTTTTTTTTGAAAAACTCTGCACACCACACTTTTAACTCATTTTTATTGTTCTCCAGTGGGTTTGATGCGCAAGGCCACAAAGGACTTTACGTTCTCTGACGGGACGTTCATCCCGAAAGGGACGAGAATCAATGCAGGCCTCGCAGCCTTGCATTATGATGACGTGCTGTACGAAAACCCAGAAGAGTTTGTCCCGTTCCGATTTGTAGGGATGGGTAAGGAGGACAAGGAAGGCGTAAAAAATCAGTTTGTCGCAACTTCCCCCCAGTACTTGTCGTTTGGACACGGCCGATATGCGTGGTATGTACGTCCCTCACGGA
>JBBPRA010000282.1:0-33108 GCA_038092775.1 Boletus rubescentipes | reverse complement strand
ACCACCCTAGCTGACCTCGGAATCGCCATGTACCAACTCGGGATGCTGGAATTCTTAGACGACCTCGATCACTTCCTTCGGGAAAACGCTATGGCCACCGGGACCCCTGTGCCCCTCATCGGGAACTTTCCCCACTCTCCTACATTTGGACCTTCCGCCTTCTCTTCTATCATTGATGAAGACGAACGCTGCACCCTAGACCTCGCTGAGATTCAGTGTGATAGAGCCTTGGGACGCCTCCCCCTTCCTCCTTCCCACCCAGACTACTCAAGGGCATGCTACCAATGCCATCGGTTAACCCATCTGCGCAAAGACTGCACAGTCTATCAGTGCCCTACCTGCCTCCGATGGGCCTCGGGGCACTCTCAGGAAAGGTGTCCACTTCACCGAATCTCCCAACCACCTCGCACCTCGTCTTCATCTTCGTCAGGTTCTACCCAGTCCAGGAGACCAGTACCAGTTCCCCCGCCAAGAGGCTCTAGAGGAAGGGGAAGATGTACTACCGCCAGAATGATCCCTTACCACCCTCCCCATCGCCTCATTGCCTCCCTCACAGACCGTAACGACTACGGCCTCCCCAATTCCTCGGATGAAGACTACTTCATATCCTCTGACGCTGAGGCAAACATGACAGGGTCCCCGGGACCGACCTATAGGGATTTCTGAACAGATTCTCATCGGTGATTCGAAGATAATGAGGGGGTAATGTTACAATCTGTTCTTTTTCCGTTCTTTTCTTTTCTTTATGCAAACCCTTGGCTAAGTACTGGTAAAACCACACTGTTTGAGCCCCGCGTGGGCCATGTCTTTTTCTTTCTATCTTTGTCATTACAGCACCCGCTGACTATGTTGATACGCGTCACTGGCTCCCGCTTACCTATACCAGATGTGTCATCGCTTCTCTTCAGACTTCTAATCTCCTTGCGCTGACACATGCAGAACGTTCTTGAACGTTCTATTGCTTTCCATTGATTACTCAGCAACTCTTGGCTCTTGTATATAAACCAGTCTGTATAACCGAGTACTTTAGTTTAGACCTCTTCAATCTATTCTCTCTTACTCGGTCCTATCGTCCACTGTCTTCTTGACAGAAGTCCTCTTAGTCCACCGTCTAGCACGGAAGTCTACATCCACTTATTGAGTGACGTCTGGCTGGTACAACTCAACGTTGACCTTGCCCCTTTGACCCTCGTACCACCAGTCATCTGGAAGACTCTTCGTCCCACCGCTTAGCGGAAGCCCTCATCGTAGAGACTTTGAAGCTTTGCCTAACCCCTTCCGGGTTAGTCGTAACAAGTACTACAAATACTTAGGGACAACAAACTTTCATTAAAACATACCAAATGCAATTTCAAAACTGTAGAAACAGAGTACTTAGGGCTTATAGTTTCAGAAGGACAGATAAAAATGGATCCTGGCAAGGTCAAAGAAGTTACTGATTGGCCAATCCCAAAAAATAGAAAAGAGCTCCGAAGTTTCCTGGGATTCCTCAACTTCTATCGCAGATTTATTGAAGGATTTGCAAGCACCATGCGTCCACTCAATGCCCTTACGTCCAAAAAGAACCCCTTTGAGTGGACACCTACATGTCAACAAGCCTTTGACACATTAAAGGCAAAGATTACACAAGCTCCGGCTCTTAGAATGCCGACTGATAACGACCCGTTCCACATTGAAACGGACAGCTCTGGAATAGGCATAGGAGCAATCCTCACCCAAAGGCAAGATGATCAGTGGCACCCAATCGCCTACATCTCAAGATCACTCAATGACGCCGAAAGAAATTACCACACAGCAGATCTAAAGATGCTAGCCATCATCTTTGCACTTAAGGAATGGTGCCAATACCTCCTAGATGCCCATGAACCATTCACAATCCTCATGGATCATAAGAATTTGGAGTACTTTACCAAACCCCAAGATCTTAGTCGCCGACAGGCCCGATGGAACCAGATCAGACAAGAATACCATTACGTCATCCAACATCAGCCCAGCAAAACTAACCCAGCAGACCCTCTGTCCCGGAGGCCAGACTTTGAAAAGGGGGTAAAAGACAATATCCAAATTACACTCCTCCCCACACCACCTGTTGGATCTGCTGAGCGATCCGTCCAGGAAAACAAATCCCCACAGGATACCACTTTGGCTGCTGTGTGCCCAAGCGACCCTGAAACTTCTGTCAGATCTGCTGTGCAATCCATCCAGAATGACAAATCTCCACAGGATACCGCTTTGGCTGCTGTGCGCCCAAGCGACTCTGACTCAATTGAGACCTTAGTGGCAAAAAATCAGTTCTGAACCGAAAGCTTTGTCAAAAAAGGCCTCGAAGATACACAATCCCCATGGTACACAAGGGACAACCTGGTACACTTGAAAACTCTTCTCTACATCCCTCCTAACCCCACTCTAAGAGAATGAGTAATCAAAGAAAACCATGACCACCCTTTAGCTGGTCATCCAGGCGTCCGTCAAACCCTAGACTTAGTCAAAACTTGTTACTACTGGCCCACAATTAAATGAGATATTCATAGATACATCAAAGGGTGCGATAAATGTCAATGTACCAAAACCAACACTCAGGGAAAGAAAACCCCCCTGAATCCGAATGAAATACCCAACTCCCTGTGGGAGATCATATCAGTAGATCTCATCAGACCACTTCCCAAATCACATGGAAAAAACACCATTATGGTAATAGTGGACCGATTCTCCAAAATGATCAGACTCTTCCCCATGACTACCAAAATCACCTCACAAGGAGTTGCCAAAATATTCCATGACAAAATCTTCAAACTACACGGAATCCCCCACAAAGTCATATCTGATCGGGGACCTCAATTCATTTCATCATTTATGAAAGAACTTTACTCCCAATTGCAGATAGAGGGAAACCCATCCACTGCTTATCATCCTGAAACTGATGGACAAACAGAATGAGTAAAAGCATGGGTAGAACAATATCTACAACTATACATCAACCATTGTCAAACCAACTGGTCGGAATGGCTTTCCATAGCTGAGTTTGCTCACAACCAAACAACAAGCTCAGCTACGAACTTCTCCCTGTTCATTTTAAATTATGGACAACAACCACACTCCGGCTATGCACAAAAGCTGAAACACTGAAACCCTGTGGCGTTGGAATTCATTGAAGAAATGAAATCCACCCAACAAGTAGCCAAGTCCGCACTCAAAATGGCTGCTTATGACATGAAACACTTCCATGACTGAAAAGTCCGCCCTCCAGTCAAATACCAACCTGGCAATCTCATTCTCCTTGAAGCGACTAATATTCATACTGAGCGACCCTCAAAAAAGCTCGATGACAAACGATACGGACCCTTCCAAATCATTAAGAAAGAAGGACTCACTTCTTATCACTTAAAACTGGACAAATCATGGCGAAACATTCACCCAGTATTCCACAAATGCCTTCTTCACCCCTATCATCAAGGAGATTTCCCATCACAACAAACAAAACCACCACCACCTCCTGAGATAATCTCCAGTGTTGAAGAAGCAGAAGTTGAATATGTCATTGACTCCAAACGTGTCAGGAATACAATCCATTATTTAATCCATTGGAAGGGATTCCCACACAAAGAAAATGAATGGATTCCTGTAAAGGAACTAACCAATGCACAAGGAGCTATTAAGGACTTCCACCGACAAAACCCTGACACTCCTCAGTTAGCCATCATGATCTGCAGACACGCCGAATCTGATGATCTGGATTGCTCATGTTCCCTCTGTTTGGGAATTCTGCCACCCACTCCTTCTTCCCTTTTTACTACAAGTGAATTCAAACAATTTCGTAGAAAATACACTCATTTAGATGACTCCCTTTTTGATACACCTTAAAAGTAGTTCTCTGGAGTTTCACCCTTGAAAAGGGGGTAATGTCAGGAACCATATTTCATTTCACATAGTCACACTCACACGTGTTTACTTTCACTTCACATACACTGTCACTTAGTTCACACACACTGTCTAACAACCAACCACATGTCTTACACATGCCCTGGTCCATGCACAGACACTGTAGGTATATAAGAACATAGATACCAGTCCTGTATTTTCCCATCTTTGGAATTGTCATTCATCATTCCTTTTAGCTCACTTTGAGTGATAAGATTTGAGTCCTGATAGTCACCCAACTCTTTTTTTTTCTCCCCATTTTTGGCCGTTTCCAGACCATTTGGCATTGTCCATGATGAATAGCCTCTATATACATCCTATGATATCTAACTGCACCCCAGCAGACTCGCCTCTAAGAGTTCCATGCTAACATACCAAAGGTTAACAGAATATTGAATCATGACATGACCTAAACATGGGTGCCACGCGTATCTGGTATTCAACTCCTTGGACGCTGCTATATCCATCGTTTGTCCATGTCTTGTTGCTACTGGTTCCCCGTGAGCTGTTGTTGACGGAATAATAGCTCCTACCGCCTACTTTGTCGAGTATGGGAGTTGGCAGCTCTATCCCCCAGTGCGATCAAATAAGGATAGAGGTCTGGAGTCACTTGGAATCCGGTACAGGAGGCGACCTCATTTGCTTCTTGTTTACCCGACCAAGGAAGAGGGACGACAGTGAAGAGGGTTGCCCACAGATTATGATTAATCGGGGTGGTTGGACATTCCCTGAAGGACAAAAGCAATATTCGCATGTTAGGAACCTACTTCTAGAGACGCAGAGCAGACGCAGAGACGCCAAAGCCTTGAGGCCAAATAAACCGGAAGATAGAGGAGAGGCAGCTACGGGGAGACAGAGCAGGGTGTGAGAGAAAGGACAACTGGAGGACATGTACCACGTAGTCACCCACACAGAGCGTGGTCCTGTTCTGTTTGTCTGCCTGTCGCAGTGTTTCCCGCCGTAGGCCACGGCAGGTTTCCACAGGAACATAGTGATACATATACGGGAGGCACCGGCCCACGTCAAACCCGTTGTTGGCAAAGCAGGAAAGCGAATCTAAGGTGCGGACCAGGAGACCCGCTGGTGGAACCGATGCGAGAACTGTGGGTGATTATAACAGCAGAGACGCTGTAATGTTCCTATTGAAAAATAGGCAGTGTACCGACCCTTGAGCCTGTGAACGAACTGCCGAACTAAGACATTGCGCTGATCTCCCGACCGGGCTCCTGCGCTATGATAGACCGCGCGTCTTTTTGATTCCTCCTTCGTACTATTCTATCTCCTCTCTCACTCGACATCACATCATCGCATGATTCATCCAAAGTCTCCCGTTTATTGTGTCTACTTCAAGTTGAAGCCGAGTGTAAAGGATGCTATACTTGCGCACTTTTCAATTAGTGTATGCGACCATATGTGACGTCCAATTCCCCCGTGAATATACAGTCGGTCGTTTGCGATTCACGCAAGCAATTTCAATTGTTTCTGGCGCACCCGTCTGAACAAGAACGCAAAAGTGAACCTCGGTATGTACTTGATAATAGTCTCGTTGGATACACAGAACCTTATTCTCCAGGTGTATACCACCCTGCACCATTTACTCTCGCCCAAATGATCAGTGACTGAGCGCCATCTTTCTCTCGACAGCTGCAGTGGTCCTATCATGACTGAGGATCCATCTTCTCGCAGGCACTGAGTGCAACCCCTTATCTGATCGTCCTTTTTGCGCCTCCTTTGGCAGCCGACGTTCCTCTCCACAGCCTCCACTTCACTTAATCTGTATTCGTATCCATTTTCATTTGCTTACGTTGTTCGACAGCCCACCTTCGGAACACGGGCGTACCAGAAACCCCTTTGCAATCCACGCGAACGGCCAGTGGACTAGTTGAACACAATGAGCACTCAATGCTCGTTTGTATTGTGGCGGAACGCACATACGATTACTAGGATGGAGCAGAGGGAAACATAAGCCACGAGTGACCCCATTTCTAATCGCGAAACTAACTGACCGTGGTACAGCTACTTGGATTAATAATTTTAGTCTCTCTGTCAACATATTCTGTCCAGAAAATCTTAATATCATGCGTCTTGTCGTGCCAGACGTCTATGAACAGACTATCTCCGGAGTCCATGTCAAGCAGTACACTGCCACTGGTCAGGTTTTTGGATGTAAACCGAGTATTGACATAGATATTCCCCATCACATTACAATTCCACAAGTATCGATGATCCGAGGATTTTACGGGGCTGAGCTTCATCCTAGCGGTTACGCATAGTGAGAATGACTACTCGTGTGTGTGTGTTTCTCGTTCATTTTGGCTGCGCAAAGTTCTTTTCTGTCGTCGTCAGTGATGATCACATTATTTTTTCAGATGACCTGTCAGCCTCGACTCCTAGGTACGGCTGTCCGCCTTTCTAATTCTGTTGTCTTATCACGAGTCCGTAACTCCCAATCTGTCCAGCCCCCCACAACTGTAGAGGCAGAGTTCATATAACTTCCACTATCACGATGTATAGTACAAAGAATTACAGATGCTTCGATGGGCCAGGGAAAAGTAATCACGGCAAGAACATACATAACAAGGGCTGTAAAGATGATGATGAGTTTTCTGCTGACACGTAGTTACCAGAGAACGCGCCACTGACGAGCGATTATTGAATAGTATCTGCACGTAGACACTTTTGTGGTGGCACTAGATCTGCTTCAGAAATTCCGGCTGTCTCCGATCCCCGCTTGTGCGATGCTGAGGATGCCCCGGGGTGGTGTGATCGGATGTGACCAATGTTGAACCTTCAAAGTCTTTCTCTCTTAGTAACCTCCCTTGTAGAATTTTTCCCATATGCGTGTGTGCAAAGGGTCGCCCTCTAGTCCGAATGGCAAGCAGTGCCATCACAGAAGGCAGCGGGGAACCTGAGAACGCGATATCCATCTCTTCGAAACTACCAGGGATGTGCAACAGATTGCGTCGGATTGCTGTGTCATCTGGAAGGTCTGTCGTGGGAGTAGTAGGTACGCCGAGGAAACGGCACAACCGCAGGTATGATGTATAGTCGCTGAGATAGAGCTGCCCAGCGAACACGTTCAGCTGGTCGATTAGATCCCAGGGTGAAGTCCAGTCGGAGGGGAGAGGAGGAATAGAATAGAGTCTGAGATCATCCGAAGGTTTCATGCGCTGGGATGTACGGGGTGCGTACAAGTGAAGGTGGACGTAGTCGCTCGTCCTGATGTCTGGCATCAGATTGTCGGCTTCAAATGGGCTCAGAATAACGAGTATTTGTTCATGGTCGCTTTTACGCCGGGAAAGGATCCACTGGACAGGTCGGAGATACTGATCCATCGTACCTGGTGTGGACTCGGGCTCGATGGTCTTGCAAAAGTCTGCCGTCGCCAAGATAGATGGGCTCCAGACGTCCGCGTCGCGCGTCGCTGCAGTACTCTTTTCGAGCGTTGCAAAGACAGGAAGGAAGGCGCTGCCAGAGTGTAATGTGGGGATGATACTGGTCTTGACAAAGGTCACAACGTCCGGATGAAGTGCATGTTCCGCTGGCTTCGCCTTTGGAGGCAACTCCACCTCTCTTTCGCGCTCCCGCTCATGGTTGACCTCCCGTTCTTGTTCTTCCTCCATCTGCGCGCGTGGAAGTGACAGAACGCCGAGGTCTTTGCAGCGTTGCCGGATCTCGGGATCCAATGTCAATAAATCACTCTGTGCGTTTTTAGGTTCGCAGGGTGCATAGAGATCGATCAACGATTTCAACTCGGGCTGAAGCCATGCGTCCGAAAGCTCCTTTAGCGTGAGTTCGTTATTGGAGAACCGGGACCAAGTATCATATCTTGATTTATGAATCATGCCTTGTTGAGCCCAGGATGGAGCTCGTTGCTGAATATCGGCCCAGGTCTCATGTATTGCCCAGCACAAGATGTCGACGCTAGTGACCTGGGTGGTCGGATCGTTTTTGCCCACCACAGCACGGATGGCCAGATCGACTTCAAGGGGCGCAAAGAACATGACCGAGTGACCATGACCCAGCTTGCGCATCCGCATGCAACCTGAGATTCACAAACCGTGAGATCGAGCAGATCTCAGCGCCAAAACATACCTTGCACCAGTGCATCTTTTGTTACCTTTGGACCTAGCGTGACGGCCGCTCTCGACTGGAGAGGGAATTTGATGTCAGTGCCCCTTGTATGTGCGTGATCCAGATAGACGACACAACGGTCCAGCTGTTGAGAGAGCGAAGACGACATCATCAGTAAAGTTTTTCCATTCCGTGCGAGTACCACCAGTTCATCATTCTCGCTGAAATAGATGGCTCCAGCAGCATCGTGGGCGATGTCGAGCCATGCTTCAGCCACTTGGCTATTGGAAAAATCGAGAATCTGTGCCCCAACATCCAGCAAAACACGAATTTGGGGCTGTTGCGTGGTTACCAATTGGAGGAATTCAGGAGTAGTATACCGTTCGCCATTCCCGTGAGTGACAGTGTAGAAGTTGTTTTCGGGTTGAAGAATATATGCGAGGACTTTGGCATTGGTTCCCTGCTGGTGATCGAGGTCACGTTGAGTAACAGACATGGGCAACAGCCATCGAGCGTCGTTTGTTCCCGAAAATCCTGATGCTCTGCTCAGCGGAATTGAACGACATGCGACGAACCTCGAGTTTACCCACCGGTTATAAGCTTCTCCCGTTTCTCTGCTAAATCCCAACTAGACCCTGACAGTTTCCAAGGAAATTCTTTTGCTTCCTGCGGGAACACCACTCGCGACAGATAGAAATCTATAGCTACTTGATTCCGAGTGAACAGCGGGAAGAAGACTTTATCCCATTGCTCCGATGACCTGAGGTTGATTTCTCTGAGCTCCCGAAGTGGGTCCGGCACCGACTTGCAATCATAGTCTTGGATCCAAGGTGCGTATTCCGTAGATGGGTCATCCAGGTCGAGTAGCAATTCGAACGCGGCTCTCAGTTGCTCCTCGCTGAGACCGGTGTAGAAGTACGACAGGCATGTGAGAATGATGGTGATATCTGGATGGCCAAACTGGGTGTCGGGTGCCGGTACGTCTTTGGCCCGATACGGTACAGCAAGCAGGGTGGGCGGAGAACGGTTGAAGTACGAGAGGGTTCTCCGTTGCGACCGCGGGACAAGGCCATAGTCGACGCTCCATCTTCTCTCCGAAAGAGCAAACCACAGGATGTTCGAGACCAGCAGGCCACGGAGGAGAAGCAGTCCAGACCACAGATTGCTCTGACGGGAATGCTTAGCGTACTCCTCCACCCTTTTTTCTGTATCGGGAACGTGGAGAATGTCTTGGTCGGATATGAAGCTTCGAATAGCGTCGTGCAACGCTGAGGAAACGTGTTGAAAGTTGAGGTTAGGAAGTCGTCCAGCCATCACGTCTTCCACGATTAATGATATTAGGCGTCGACCAGTGTCGGAGCTTCGCACAATGCGAAGATGGGGAAACGATCCGGGTGGGCCGCATTCATAATCTATGGACTCTGGGGAATATCTTGAAATAGAAGATATGTGCTTCTTCACGAGCCTAAGGACTTGTTGAGTGATTGTCCACCGGTCAGGGTACCCATCCATATGTTGCTTGTGGCCAGTCGTGTAAACCAATTGAAACCGGGAGTGAAGTATCTCGTCGCTCTCATCCAGAATATCACGAGCATGAGAATGAATCCACTTCTGAAGACTCAACCACTCGGATGCATTGTCCAGCACAACACGATCATCCCTCCTGTACTCCGAGATGTCATCATAATCATGGTCGACCAAGGTGACGTCCGTTGTTCTCGAGTGATTGTGTGCCTGGCCCAACCATCGAAATATACTAGCCACGTAGCTGTCCCCCTGTATCTGGCATCCACTAGTGAGCTGAATCGACAATCATCAATGTATCGTTAACACACCAGTCCGAGTGACAGGGAGGCTGTCGTTAGGTACTTGTAAATTGATTTCGGATGGTTCAGTAACTGGTCGTTTGTGAGTTTCCCTTCACGTATCTGCTTCTCCACGGTCATCAACTTGAGTGACACGGCGTGCTCGGGCTGGACAAGCAAAATCCCACGCTCGGCCATGCACAAAGACATGAGCTTGAATAGACTATCGATTTGAGGGCTGATCACTTCGCCATAATGGTTGCAGTCGGGGTTACGAGAAAAGGGCAGATAGTATATGGGCCTATTAGTGAGCCCGCCAAGGCGAGTGACGAGTAGATCGAACATCTGGGCCGTCAATGCTTTTGGGACAACGACACGGACGAGCTGTTTGCCGTCAGCGAGTACAGCTGCAGCGATGGGGACGATCACAGATGATTTCCCTTCGCCCATGTTGACCTGAACTACAGAGCTTTGCCCAGACTGTGGGGCCATTATCTCCAGTGCAGTCTCTGCCTGAGCGCGACGAATAAGAAAGTTTCCCTGAACCTGGCGAAGACAAAGAACGGGGTTAGTACAGTCGAGAATTCGGACGGAAGAAAGCAACCTGGATTAACAGCCAATCAGGGTATTCTTCAGGATTCCACCCATCACATCCCTCGTTTTCTAATTCCTTCGCATATTCTTCTTCTTGGCCAGCCAGAGCAAATCGGAGCAATCTCCATGCACGCTGAAGGTCTGAAATGAGTAACGCCAACGATATGAGGCAATTCTTCCACCGTGGAGGGATGTCGATAGGTGAGGTGGATGCGAGATATCGCAAGAGGATATCTACAGTAATTATCGGCCATTGACTGAAATGATCGAGCGCTTGCTCTTGTGGATCAGCTGTTGGACCCAGACTCTTCTTCAGAGCGTCCAGAGCGTCCAGGTACTTCCCCCTGCACTGCACATAGTGCTTCTTCAGTGCTTCGATGTGATTCTCACCCGTCACTTTATGAGTCATCTGTGACTCCACGCGAACATATTGTGCGCTGACGTCAAGGTGAGCAAGATATTGCCGTTGAAACGGGGAGTCCGCCCGAAGAGATGTGAATAGCTGAACCAGTGTGTGGATACCATTCGAAGACGATGCCTTGTGACTCCTGTGAGGCAAACTGCTAGGCAGCGGTAGTTGTGGCGCTGGTCGGCTGGAAATCAGCTGATCGAGCGTGATGTGGGGAGGCGTGTGTAATCCAGGTTCTACATGTACGGGGATGCGCGCAGTAAAATAGTCGCTTTCATGGTATATGCGGTCTTCTTAGGGGGTGGGTTCAGCGGCGGGCGAAGGAATTAAGTATGCAGCTTGTTGCCCAGCCCGAGACTGCCTCCTTGTTGTACTAGGACCTCTATGCCAATACGAAGAGAGACTCCAATAATATCTGTTTAGGATTTCCTGGTATGATGCATTGATTTGAGGATACTGTGTTGACGTCCAGTTTTCGTGGTCATCGAAAGCTTTGGGTTTCATGATTGACCGACACCCAGCCGACTGTAGGAGACAAAGCGCTGCCTGAACACCTGTTTTTCCTGTGAGTGGATCAGGCTGATGGCAGCTGGTAATAGCATGCAGATAAGCAAGGTGACGTATGCTCGTCAGGGTGCCATTTCCTGTCAAACATCCTAGTTCAGCATCCACATCGTAGGCGTGATATGGCGGTTCATCGAATTCATCGGAATAACGGGAAACGACAATCCAGACCTGATGATCGCCATGTTTTTCGGGAAAGCCATTTGGTGTGATAACACGTCCAGGGATAAGGGCATCAGGGATAAGGATCCCCAGAATGTGAGTTTTAGGTCGAAGAACAAGGAGGTTCTCTAAACCGAACAATGCCCCAACACATTGATTCTCATCATAGACCATATCCTTGAAATCATGGGATTCGAGTTCTCCTGTTTCATTGACAAAAAAGGACAAACCATGACGCGACAAAGTGACAGACAGTCGTGACACCGATGTGGATTCGAGAGAGTGGGTGCGGGTTGTGATTAGGAGATTTGTAGGTTCTTCGAAGACGTTGAGACACTCGAAACACTTGGAGGCCATTTCCCAGGTTGCGCTACGGATGTCTACAAGAGTCTCGCAACCCCTGTACAAACGATATGGCGCAGATGCACAATCGATCCTCCAATGTTCAGAAGATCGTTCCCAAAGCTGATCGAGAGGTCGTATTTCCATGGTTTTTTCCGACGGATTCAACCAGTGGACGTGACCATCGATGAGCGCTGTCGGAAGATCCCACCATAGTATGCCCGGAGGAATAAGCACGAGGATGTTCTTCGTTTGATTGAACAGCACTTGAATGAACAAATTGCCCTCTCGCGACGAGAAGTGCACCTGCAAGCATCTGATCGATCGTAATGATCTTGCGCAGGGTCAGGAATTTACCTTGTGTTCGGAAGACATCACATGTGTCGTAAAATCCATTCCTGGGAGATTGGATGGAGTGACAAGGAAGCCTTGCTGAAAGCGATAGTTAGGAATGCTCTCTGATATCATGGACAGAAACAGGTACACACGTCACGAAAGATTTCTTGGTATAAAAGGGAGTCCCTAAACTCGAGTGGAAAACTACCAAGCGGTTGATCATTTACTTGAAGTGTCCCATGAAGCAAGCCAAGGCCCACTCTTTGCGAGGCCCACTCTGCTGTCGCTTCCGTTCGGCATGTAAGCCAACAAGAATTTAGATGCCACAGCTGCTCCCATCTATGTGGACCGGGCTGATAGCCAATAAAAATCTTTCCAACGGCAAGATCGACACCGTAGTCTGATGGATCAGCGAGTATCACATCCATTAAGATCTCCTCGAGATCGAGAGCGAGACGAGTGTCCCGGTAAAGGAGTATATATGAATACTCTTTATTCGAGGTGATGGCTGAAGTGTCGACAAATGAGTATAGAGGGTACTTAGCACTTAGCAATCAGACATAACTCACAGATGTAGCGGAGTGCATTCAGAAAGAAGGCACAAGAAAGCAGAGCATCGACATCCTCTGCAGAGTCGAAGAGCTTGTGGAGGGTGGCAGGGTCAACGTCAAACGTACTTCTACAGGTGGAGGCCATGTCCAGCAATACATTCCGACGCTCTTCATTCGTAGGCGCCTTTGCCAGGTCATATGATAAGTCCTGTATCCAACTGAAAGTCTTCCTGCGTACGCGCCGAAGAAGTGCGATAGCTCGCTCCGAGACGTCTTCGCTGGGGTTCGACGCAAGTATCCGAGTGAGCAACAGAGAAATGGTACTCATCAACACTCCATCGATCGAGGCAGCTCCGACATCCAAAAACAGATTCTCGAGTTCGCCTAGAAGGGCATTGCAAAAGGACGACTCTTGCAGTTCTTGATGCCAGATCCATGTCCCTGTGTTCAGGTCCAGCGACCCGACTTGAAAGGCTGTGTGGGCGAGGAGGAAATGAACTTGATGACGAAGAAGGTTGAGAGATCTATTACGCAACCCCTGCAGGATGTTGAGCCATTGGAGTGACCCACTGCTCCGCAAGTGTCCACACGCAATGAATTCGTCCAGGGAGAGATCCGTGGGACAACTCGCTTGAGCTGCCAAGATGTCATTGGAAGAATGAGGCATTTGATCCACGTGGAGTGTCGGGCCAATATGCGAGGTGTATGTAAGATGGAAGGAATACTGCTTTGATAGCCACCGTGAGCGCCCAAGGTTTCGCTCCTTGACTTCGTCATGAAAGGATTGTCCCTCCTGTGGGTCGTAACGAAAAGTTCCATCTGTGTAAAGCAGAACACAGGTGGCGGCAGAACGCCAGATACGAAAGCATGCTGGGCATTGCGGTTCAACGACGACGACTTTGGCGTGTAATGGCAAATGGGGCAATGGTGATTGCCAGTGGGAAACCTCCGCACAGTCTGGCTGTTTCCCGAGTGGACGCTGTTGATAAGAAGAATCATAGGTACATACTGAACTTGAACTTTCCCGTGGTAGGCTAGCACCTCTAACAGCATTTTCTATCACATCTCGCTCTATGCGAGCTTTGAGCTGCTGAAGGTGCGAAGATTGGTCATAATAACGGACAGGGAAGCTGTCTTCGGTGAATTGATTCAAAAGCACCGACCATCCAGGACGTGATCGAGAATGACGTGCAGCGAGGTACTGGTAAGCGCAGGAAAGACGATGGAGGCACGTGCTCTTGCGCAAGAGCAGTCCTTCCAGGAGGGCTATCGAAATTTCAGGGGAATAGTCGGCGAGCATGGAAATCTCCCCGACAACTAGTTTGTCAAGGGCGATAAAAAGTTCAATCACTGTCAATAACCTGATCGAGGCATCTTCTGGATTTATTTTTCTTTTCTGGCGCACCCTAGCATTTTGCGTGTAGTTGTCCATCAGGATCTCGAGCTGTGCGCATGCCTCGTCCACATTCGCGACAGAGGCAAGCCAATCGTCAACGCCCTGTTGGATTGATTGCTCGACGTCATAGAGAGTACCAGAAGGGTCGGCTTGGTATGCCTCCTCAAAAAAGGTCCCATCCGAAGACAAGAAGTCTTCGAGAGTTCCGCGACGATGATCGTTGGAGTAGAGGAGGGGGCTGCTTGGTTCGGGGCAATGATTCGTGAGAGCGTCACGAATAAAATCGCGACTGTTCAGGAGAGAGAGTTCCGTGTCTCTGGTAAGTTCATCCTGGGAAGGATTCCGAAATGGGGATGGGCGGACAGTCGCCCGCTGCCATCTGGCATCAAGAATCTCTCGAAGACATGTGCGAGTCTTCAAAACCATCTCGGAGAGCCAGTCAGGGGTAGAGGAGCCAAGCTTGCCGAAGCGTCGGAGGATTTTAGATGACATTAAATGAAGCAGATCACTGGAAACACCTGCATTATTCGGATCGCTCGAAAGGGCACACATGAAGAATAGCATGAATTGTTTGTACGAAGCACGTCCAAGGAGGGTGCGATCGACTGACATCTGGATGGCGACCCTGATGAGAAGCCACGAAGAACAGTCGCACTGAGGCGGGTCGAGAAGATGTTTAGTGATGCGAGGAACGTCAGCGGTGCGATCAACGCCTCTTCTGATCCCAGTAGGCAGTGTAGTGATATATGATTGCGGATGATTAAGAGGAGAGCGAGGACTATACGAGCCGACAACATTGGAACGAGAGAGAAAATTGGCAAGTTCCATTTGGAATTCTGCATCGTCGAACACCTCGATAGGCATTTCGAAGGCTGAACAGGGATACGAATATATAGGAGACTCTAGGGAAAGTCTTCTTGGTGACACCTCGAATGTCTCGTACAAGATACAGTTCACCCGTTTCGTGAGCATAACTGCGGCATTTTCAGGGCGGACGAAAAACACCAGAATGTCTATAGATCGTCAGTGCTACCGATCTAGTACTGGTCTACAGAGAACAGTGGACGCACCTCCTGTTTGCATTTCCTGCAACTGGGAGATGACTCGGGCGGGATTGTTATCTAGCCACCGAGTCTGAATGGAGGCTTGCAAGTTGTCTAGCATCTTTGTGATGCAGGGCCACCGAGGCTCAGAAGTACCACAGATGTGTGCACTATAAGCATGCGCAGCAACGCACACTGCACGAAATAGTGAAAGATCCATCTCTGCGGGTACATGGCAATCAACAGCCTTCCAGTCGAGAAATTGGCGAGGATGAAAAATATGGGTAACAATGTAATGCAATGATTCGGGTGCAGAGATATCAGCGGATGCGACCGGTGAGCTCGTTGTTTCAAGATCGGTGTCGCCTGAAGCGCCAGTCATCATGGTAGGCTGGCAAAGGATGCTGGTAATGTGTTACTAAGACAGGTGCCGATACTAGTACTGGGCACAGGGCGAAACCAAAGTCATGTCAACAGCAAGATCACCATCGGAGATGATGGGCATGCAACGATGATAAAGATATATGCGCAGATAGCAAGCAACGTAACAAAGAAAACACACCAGGAAATAGAATAGAATAAAGAAAGCGAGGGATGGGCAAGGGAGGGAGTAACATTCGTGTATATTTTCCGCATTGGCGACGTCCGCCCATCTTTATCTGCGCGAACGCATCATACATGTTGCGAGGAACGTCATTGGCTCTGAAGTCAAACCATCGGACCAGCCTCGGAGCACCGCGATTGTTTGAGAGGACTCGGGTGTCCGTTTGCGCCAGCGAGCGAAGACCAGTCAGCGAGGATAGGGATATGGTGAGAGGTGTGAATACGTCACTGGCGCATAATGCATTTGTTTGCGACAATCGCGGCTGCCGCACAATGAGGTATAGCGGCGGACGCGGAAGGCGAACAGAGCTGGAAGAGGACCCAGCCCTAGTCCCACTCTTCACACATGCGCCTTCATTGGCACATTTGAGTTGTCGAGGTTCGTACCGTCTCGTACATCGCCTTTCGAGGGACCGCCAGAGACCATTTAAGGGTCGATTTGACAATGGACTATTCGACCCTATCCTCTGCACCAATTGACTTTCCACCCGGCTGCATGCATGGCTAGCTGCTAGGACCAGCACCAAAGGGAATGTGGACGTTTTCCCCCGACTGGTATTCAGTATTCGACAACATAGTAGCCTGGCATACGATCGGACATAACAGGTACGGTTATTCAGAGGATGGATGAGCGGGATATCAAAGACGGCGCGCGCCAGTCGGACCGAGGCGTACCGTAAAATGCGACCCACCCGGGGACCGTGCGCAAGTCTCTCTCTATGCATCAGAGACGTCGTCACAACCAAGCGTTGGAGTCCACCATATTGCCGACCTAGGCAAGGAAAAGAGCAAGAACCTTTTCTAAATGACGTGTAGAAACCAGAAGGGGAGACATACCTCGCGTATCCAAGACTATCCCTCACCACTCCACAGATACTCCTCGCAATCACATCACTGGTCCCCCATTCAAGCGCGTCCCTCACGTTCGCAGATGCCATGAGGAACGTACTCCGTGACGACGACAGTGTCCAAAACTCCAGTGGATCCATGCTCCGGCTGGTTCGCCCGCTGACGTCTCACGACCTCGCCTCTGAAAGTTCAAGAACGGTCAGAGCTAGAGATACAATATAGCAGACGGTAAGAAAGAGGCACACCTGCCGTTATATGTGAACCACCGACCGCCAATGCCACCTGTCTTGCCCCTTCTCCGCCGCACGATAAGTGTCCATCGCGCGCGCCCCGAGAGTATGATCACCTTGCGTCCCTTTCCAGGTTCGACGCGGAGCCTGTCACGACATTCGAGCCAGACGTACGGTGATGCTGTTCCACCGAATGGATCGCTTGAACACAATGTTGGTGGTCATGGGAAGCGACTTCGTAGGTTTCTCCGGGTTTATTATGTACGCCACCAACGAAGAGGGATCACGGCAATGAGGCTTTCCCACTCATTATGGTTGATCAGGTTGATCGGGCATTTCTTGAAGGACGAAAGGAATCTTTGCACGTTAGAAACTGACTTCTGGAGACACGAAGCGACATGGTTCACCTTTTTCAACATGTCGTCAACCGACTTTTTCCGAGCCCAATCCTCTCAGTGGCAGAGAGAATACGGGAGAAACGCATTTTCTGCGGGTATATAGTTGTATCGTCGCGCGTGTACAATGACACAATGATGAATGAGCTTGACTGGTTCAGGAGACGAAGTTGAATGGTAGGGTTGGGGCGGTTCACTACCGGGAACTAAAAAGCCTGAAGCAGAGGGTATCTGGAGACCAAGAAGGGATGGGTAGTTACGGGGGAATGGAAAAAGGTGCAGAAGGAGCAATTGCAGGGCGTTCACGAAGTGGGATTGACTGGGGGAGGTAAGACCAAAAAAACCGCCCAAGGTAACCCCGAACGACCGATTCTGGAAGGTGTTGCTGCCGCGGATCTGTGACCCATTGGGATGAAAAGAATGGTAGGATGCGATGTTGGCACTATCTGTGGTTGTTATGTATGGAGGAGGACAAGGACGGGAGCGCAGTGAAGCCAATGCGGGAGGCACTGATCAAAGCCGTTGTCGGACGATGCGACAGGAGACCTACTGGAAGAACCTTCGCACCACTGACCGGTACGAGTGTGGGTTGTATTGAAGCCTGTGAACAAACTGCCAGGCTAGGACATCGGTCGTCGTCTCTGCGTCTTAGGTAAGCATGGACCGCGCGGAGTCATTTGGCACCTCCATCAATGTTTCGTACGATGAGAAACCAATCTTAACAACCAGGAGGATCAAATATCTTTGCATGATGCCAACTCTCACCGTCTACTTGAAGTCGAGCGTAGCGACGACTTCACAACACCCACCTCGAGCAAGATAACAATGGCAACCACTTACTACTACCAACAACCACTACTCTCGCTTCACGTCCATTATTTACACAAAGCATGCTTGCCATACTCTTCAATCAGTGTATCCGACCATACGTGACGTACGCTCCCCGCCGGGGAATGTACGGCTGATTGTTTGCGATTCGCGCAAATAATTCCAGTCGTTTCTGGCGCACCTCGTCTGAACAAGAACACACTGTAAACGTGGACTTCGGTATGTAATTAAGTCTCGTTGGATATACAGAACCTCATCTGCAGGCGTGCACCACCCAACACCATTCACTCTCGCCCGAATGCTTAGTGACTGAGCACCATCTTTCCCGCGACCCAGCAGTGATCCTATAATGGCCAGGGACCTTCTCGCAGTCGCCGAATGCAACGCCCTATTAAATTATCTTTTTTGCCCTTCCTTTGGCAGCCGAGCCCCCTCCACCTCGCATCTACAATTTCTATTTGCTCACGCTGTTTGATATGCTCCCTTCGGAACACGAGCGTACCGAACTTCTGCTATACAAATCACGCGAACGGCCCGTGAAGTTGTTGAACACAGCGTTCAACGATACTCCCAAGACTTTTATAACAACGTTAAATTCGGACGAGTTCTCGACTTCAACAGGTCTCTACAGTGTTTACGTTCTATTGGCGATCTTTTTTCGGGCGTTTCTCAACACTGTCGCGACAGCCAATGCACCTGAGGCCTCAGCCTCCGCTTCTCCCATCTCATCCGAATTCTTTCCCCAACACTCGATCGATCACGCTGACCGATATGCCACCTTCCAAACACGGATACTCAGGACCCCTCGAGCTTCTGGATTAGTACAAGTCTCGCGCGGGGCCAATGGCGTAGTTGAGCCCACAACCCATACTTGATCCGCCACTGGGCTTGTTCGAGGACACACGTGCACCTGGTGGTAATTGCGTTTTGGGACAGCGGCCATGCTTAATCCCGTAAGACCGAGCAGATGGAAATAACGGGTGTGAGCCACAGACACTTCCATCCAACCACGAGGCTGGCTGAACATCATACAGCTAGATTGGTTATTCTGTGACATCCATCGTGCTAGACGCGCGTGGATATAGACTCTCCAGAGCTGGTGTCCAGGAATGAGTCCGTCATCGGCCCATAGTCTACCTTGTAGGCTCACGTTGACTACAGTGCTTTTTGATTGACCTCTTGATATTGCAATGTCTTGGCAAGTGTCGTGCGTTTATGCTAGTCCGTTTCGTTATTGCATGGTCAGGGGACTCACGTAAACACGTGCTTTATCGATGCTCCCCGACGCGCAGAGTTCTTTCTGTCACTGTTACCAATAATGATCACGTACGAGGTCGGGAAAGTGGACACAACTAAGCATCTGAGCGAAAGTGCAGCCGCAGGGGAGGCTGAAAAGTCATCGATCATCACAAGATCGTCCTCAGGGTACGCATAGTTTTCCCGGTAGTACCGAGGCTACCAATACAAACAAGAGACGCACAGTTCTTCATCTCTCAAAGTTTAAACCATGCCCAATGTGCAGCAAAAAAAAGAAAGTGTACTCAGCAACGGGATACGGGTATGCAACGACGATGAAAACAGATGCGCAGACAGCAAGCAACAAAACAAGGAAAACACACAAGGAAATAGGATAGAATAAAGATGGGCGAGGGACGACGGGAGTACATCCGTGTATATTTTCTACATCGACGACGTTTGCTTGTCCATCCCTATCTGCGCGATCCGCACTATCCCTGTTGCAAGGAAAGTCATCGGCTCTGAAGTCAGGTCGTCGGACCATTCTCGGAGCGCCACGATCGTTTGCGGGGATTCGGGCCGTGCCCGTTTGCACCAGCGAGCGAAGACCAACCTGAAGATGGTGGGTCTTGCTCGTGCAAGCTGTTTGGCGGAGGCAGCGAGGGTAGGGACGTGGCGAGGTCTGAATGCATCATCGGCGTGTAATGTATTTGTGTTTGCGACAATTGCGGCTGCCGTGGAATGGGGATTGTGGTGGACGCAGACGAGCAAGATTGGCTGAAGGGAACAGTCGCCATGTGCCCCGTCGTGCTGGAAGAGGACCCGGCACCGGCCCCAGTGCCACTCTTCGCATGTGCGCCTTCGAGGGCATGCAGCTCCTCGTGCAACCGCTGGTTTGCAAATTTGAGTTGCTGAAGTTCGTATTGCCAACTCGACCCTCGAATGGTCTCCAGTTCCTCGAAGAGCGATGACTGTGTCAATGGATCGTGCTCTTCGATCTTGTCCTCCGTATCTAGTCCACCCCGTACCTGGCTACGTGCGTGACCAGGACCAGGACCAGGACCAAAGGCAGTATCGGTATTTTTGCTTGACTGGTACTCCGTGTTCGACAATACAGTAGTCTGACATACGATCGGACACAACGGGTTATTGAGCGGATGGATGAGAGGGGTAGGGGTAACACCGATCGACGATGTGGAAGACGGCGCGCGCTTCTCTGACCGCGGGGTACGGTAAAAGGCTAGCCGCACGGGCACCATATGCAAATCTCTATGCAGCAGAGACGTCGTCACGACTAAGGGTGGGGGGTCGGCCATGCTCCTCACCTACGTGCACCCAGGCGGGAGAAGTAAATTCTCTAAATGATAGGAACCGGAAGACAAAGACAGACCTCGAGTGAATCCAGCTTGGCCAATTCGGCCTCCAGATGTTCTCTCATACCACCTCGAGTATCCCTCACCATTCCACAGACATTCCTCCCAATCACCTCACCGGTTCCCCACCCAAGTACATCCCTCACGCTTGCAGACGCCACGAGGAATGTGCCCTGTGACGACAACAGCGCCCAAAATTCCAATGGATCCATCGATGTTCCGGCTGGTTCGCCGGATGACGTCTCACATGACCCCGACCCTGAAAGTGACGAGAAGTCAGAGATAATCGAATCTAGCAGAGAAAGGGGCAGACCTGCCGTCATAGGTGAGCCCCCGTGGGCACGGTCTCCTTGGCATCGCACACCACCAACGCCACCTGCCTTGTCAACGCTGCCCCACCGCACCACAGGCATCCATCGAGCGCGCCCTGAGAGAATGATCGCCTTGCGTCCCTTTCCAGGTTCAACGTGGAGCCTGCCACGACACTCGAGCCACACATATGGCGGTGCTGTTCCATCAGACGAATCGCTTGAGCACAACGTTGCCGATGGTGATTGTGACGCGGATGCGGGTGACAATGGGGAGGGATGAGAGTCACGCCGCTTGGCAGACGAGTCCTGCGCATCGTCATGTGGAACCAACGTCGATGCCTTGGGTAGAGCGCGAAAGAGTAGATCGACCGATTTCGGGAGAAGATTGGATGAGGCACCCGTCGACGAGCCAACGTCACTGGTTCCTGGAATGCTGAGCCCACTCACGCTACCCTCCTTCAACTCTCTCATGAGTGGTACTAGATCGGCAGGATGACAAACATCAGATATCCCCCTACCTACAAGCTCTTGCGGCTCGTAGCCAAGGACAAGCCGAACGGAAGGTGCAACATAGAGGAAGGCACCCTTGAGAGACAATACGAGCAAGAAATCTGGAAGAAATTCAAGAAGCAGAAGTGAGAGGGATGGGGATAGTGAGACAGGAATCGATCCGGCCATCGTATTACCGCTAGCCGACATGCGATTCATAGAAGTGGAGCTGGATGGCGTCACGAGCATCGTGAGGGGTGTTGATGCATTGCTACCTTGGTCTGCTGACCCATTTGAGGTACTAGTCGGGCCAGACATATTAGTCCCTGTTGAGATTGGGACGGAGTCCGTGAAAGTGGGGTCGGCGATAAGCTTTCTCAACTCCTTGGATACTGCTATACTCATCATCTGCCCATGTCTTCCTCCCTTGAGACCGACGTTCGTCATGTTCTGAGCCTGGGCCAACTGGCCAAGACCATGAGTCATACCAGGAAGCCCACCGTTAATGGAGACGTTGCTCATTCCCAACGGGTTGTTGTTAACGGCATAATGACTCCCATCACGTAGCTTATCGAGTATCCGAGTTGGCTGCTCCGTCAAGTCCACCTGAAATCCGATATGGTAGGCAACTTCATCAGCTTCTTCGAGCGTATTATGTACGCCACCACGCAGCGGAATGACGGTGACGAGATTGATAAAAGCTTGACCACCCTTTCTATAATTGACCAAGGACGTCTGGCATTCCTTGGAGGATGAAAGCAATTTTCGCATGTAGGAAACAGCCTCAGGGGACGCGAAGCGACGTGGTTCACCTTTTGCGACGTTGCCAGTTGGAGACTGTAGGAAGCGGCAATTACGTCCGAGAACTTCTTGCTCGTGGTACCCCGTTAGATGGCAGAACGTGGGAGAAGCGTATACAATGGGGCAGTCGTATCGTCTCACGTCCACAATGACGAATGAGCATGAGAGATCCACGGGACCGAGTTGAATGCTGGGATTGGGGCGGTTCACTACCCGTGAGAGAATTGAAAGCACGTCGAAGCCCGACGCAGAATATACTGGGAGGCCAAGAGGTGATGGGGCAGTTATGGGGAGAGAGGGAGGAGGGCCTGAAGCAAGGAGATTGGAGGAAGCGTACGAAGTCGGATTGGATGAGCCTATGGATGGAGTAAGATCAGGAATATAGTCTGTGGTGATCTCGAGGGGGCGTGGAGGTCGCGGATCCACGCTCGCAGTGAAGCGAGGGGAAAAACTTGGGGGGAGGTGCTGCGACCCACTAGGATGAAAGGTATGGCGTAAAGGAGTGTTGGCACCATCAGGAGATGTTGCGCTTGAGGCAATCTGCCTCGAAATCAGGGAAGAATGGAAGCTTGGAGGAGGATAAGGGCATGGGAGTAGTGAAGCAATTACCAGACGCACGATGAAAACCCATTGTTGGCAAACCAGGAGGATGCGAACGAATCTGGGGCGCTGTCCAGGAGGCCCGCTGGGAGAACCTCCGCACCACCACCCGGTGCGAGGATGGGTGGGCCATTGAGCATGAACTGGGGGATCTGGAACTGGACTGCGTGCGGGTGATGGTGATCATGGTGGTTCACTTCTGGCGGGTACGGGTGCTGGCCGTGAGTGTAATGGCAGTCGGCATCGTCGCATGTCTGTCTGTGGTCCTGGTAGTAGTAGTTGAGGTCGCCGTTGTTGTTAATAGCTGGGTCATCAGCACGTAGATATCGCTCGAAGGGCATGTTGTGGGCGTCGTCGCTGTTGTCGCCGACGTTGTGTCAGATGGCGAGCTCAAGATGGATGTGAGGAAAAGTAAACACGGTGAAGCAGCAAGCCGAAGGTGAGTCGCACCAGCGCTGCCTACAAATCTGGCCTCAGATTCAGCCTAGCCTCCGCGAGATATATGAGCCATTTTTATTTTTATTTTTTTCTGATCGAACCCAAGTACTACATGTCGTACGGGAATATTCTACCGTCCTACTGTCCGTCAGGAAAGTAACCCAGATCCAACAGACAGGGTGCGATTTGCACGGCTTTTATATTGATCAGTGGCTTTTAGGCGACCGCTTAGCGCAACAAGCAACGTGTGGCCGATCGTCACAGCAGGCTACGTACTACAAACACATTGTGTGGGCCCACGTATGTAATATATCCCCAGTCTCCGTCTCTCCCTGTGGGCCGTTGTTGACCCAACAGGAAACCTCCAAGTCGCATCGTCGACCTGGACCAGAGCATTTTTGCTCGCTGTTTCATTCCCGTCGGCCTGCAATGAAAAGGGTTCTGATTCATTCCTCCCCCGTGCCCTGTTTCATTGCCCCTTTCCACTTCCAAAACGGTAATAAAGCCCCAACCCCTCCTTGCTTCTCAAGGGCGAAGTCTAGTACATCATTGAAATTCGTACGCCCAGCGGCCGGCTACTCCAACCGTTCGTTCTGGGGAAAAGGGGGTGACTTCCATTTCGCTGCGAGACGTTCTAAAATGTCTATGGCAATTACAAACTGGTCCTTTCTAGCAGGCCCATGTCCCAACCTGGAGACACTATCCAACGTCACGAAGCCCCGCCTGCTTGCTGTCAATATCATCAATCGAGAACCACCCAGACCGGGCCTTTGGCACTCTACCTTTTTTAACTGGCTGTGTTGCATCATGATATGCGGACGACAACAGCGTGGACTACTTTCGGGCTCAGACACGTTCTGCCATCACGTCCAACATTCCATCCGATGTTAACTGTGGCATGGTCCACGTTTCCAATTCCGTACTCATTGTGGGAATGGTCAAGGGTTCTGCAACGAGCGCGTTCAAAGCATCACTTTGTGTCACGGCTAACTCGCGCTGCAAAGTCACTGGATCCAACATCTACCTTTCAATGTCCGGGCAATGCAGGTATTATGATATGAACCAACCCATTCCCACCCTGGGAGGTCTCCTTTAATACCGCCCCCTCATTTCGATGGAACGCAGGCAAAATATGAGAGGTTATAGTGCAAATCTATCTATCTGTTGGTCTCTCAATTGGTATTGACGTCCATGGTCCAACAGATCTCCTTATGTGGCAACCGCGCAGCGAAGCGGTGACCACATCACCGGCAGCGGACATACTATCGGCGCCAGGGAAGGACGCGGACGCTCTTGACTCCCTATTTCACCCGCCTGACCCGGCGGGCCTTCAGAGCGAAGCCTACGGCGTCACCTCGTACCAGGTGACGTCTTTCCTCCAGCACTTTTTTCATATGCCTGTGCCTGTAACATACTGTCGTACGACAACTGCGGCCCGTACCACCGTTTCCTAGGATGACGGAAGGACCCACCGTTCTGGGGATCGAGCACGGTTCTTACTGTCCGGTGGCAACTTGGCGTCCGTTGCCTTCGCAGGATCTCATCGCCGAACACCCCGGTCGTGGTTCCTTGTTCATTCTGACATGGTCCAATGACAGAGCCTTTCTTGGCTATAGCGTCACAGAAGTCTGAGGCACACTCCAATAGAAGAAGCGGAGGAACCTAATGACAGATTCCCGTCGCGCCGAATCCTTTAGGTCGCGTACAGAAGAGTGCGATGCGACCGTAGGACGATCCGCCACTGACGAAGCAAGATCGTCAACAAGGCGTTCAAGCATGAAGATGCGACCTCGGTATCTTTACACGGACCCATAAACACGACCAAGTGGAATCAGGCTTCTTCCTGGTTTCTATCATGTGTGTACCATCATTCTGCCGACATAACACTCAGTATTAGTATTCCGTGTACATCATTTTATGCTATCTAGATGGACCTGAAATTTTGTTGTGGCGCTTCGACGTAATGCTAGGGGATCTCGTTACATATAACCCCCCTCAGTTCGGCTCGTTGTTCCAAAAGAGAAGATCTCGGTGTTGATGCTTGGTTGGCCATGCCAAGGACGATGAATACGGCCGTATCTCAAAAACCAACATGGCATCCGAGTTTTAGCCACATCTCACGTCATATCTTGGAGTCACTCTATATGGGACCCGTTCAGCCGCTGACTATGTGGCGCCTGTGCGTCTGGATCATTTGATACGACGTCCTCGGCGTCGTTTCCGCGTCCACTCATCATCTCACCGAATTTTTAGAAGGATAGTCGTTCCCCGGTTCCATTGATGTGTCTAGATTTCATTTTTGATAGTGCCGATCACTTGGATCACGAGTGTATAGTACTATGTGTGCTGGATTGGAGCCTTGACGAAGCACTGACTGTTAGGTCGAGCTATTACCAGCGGCTAGCCAACCTAGAGCCATTCGACCACTCGACATGTTATTGACACACTTTATTGCTAGCCTTTTTGGTGAGACTGAGTAATGACTCGTCAAGTTTCTTCTGTATAAATGCTCCGCAAACGACAAGCCTCAGGCTGGCTCGAGCATAATCACGGTATAAAGTTCCACGACGACTGCTGTAAGCAACTTTGGCAAACCAAACTTGGACCCTCGCAGGCGCCTCTCGCCACGGAATGGTATGTCGGTCGCGCTCAGTGTTACAGTGCGGACTCATTCACAGAACGGCTCGTGCCAGGGGCCCAGCGTTCTCGACCAGGCTAGACTGAGGGCTTGAGGAAATTCAATTCCTTTCTTGGATCATATCAGTCTTGGCAAACGTTGCCAGTGAAACCACTGCATCATTGTCCGCCCGCCGGTGACTAAGTAAGTAGAGACGGCGTAGGTGTTCAACACAGAGACCCGCTGGGCCGGCAATATTGCCGCACAGTCGCGATGCTAAGCGCTTTACGTTGATGCTAAACGTCGTGCCCGTCGAACGGGTCCAGTCACTCACTGGAAGTCAGTCGCCGACTCGCTTGTACGACGAGGTATGTATAGTAGTACTGGGAGACATTGAAAGAGAAGAGGGCATCCAATGTGACACGGGACTTTTCTTTTGAAGTTCCAAATTCGCCTAACTTGAAGATAGAGTGCGCGTGCCGATAAGGTTGGCCATTCAATTGCATCGTGCTTCATTGACATAGCGCTCGAACCTTCCGGTGGTACGGCGCACGCACTACGCGAAATGAAAGGACGCTTGCCACTGGCAGCATTTGAACGCATTGTTACGTGTCACAATTTCTCAAAGTTATTGAGCCCGAGGAGGTAACATTCTAGAAATGAAGGGTCGACGATGCTAGTGGGGCGTGGTCAAACATTTGCAGTGCAATTGAAATGAATGGCAACCCAAGCGTGCTGGCTGGAGTGCAATCAAGGTCCTTGCTCCCACGTCTCATGATTTGAAAAACATCAAAACAGCACGAAGGTCGCGTGCATGGGAGAATGATCTGTTCAGCTGCAACATTGAACACGGCAATCATATCCCAAAGTGCCATGCGTCTCCAGTCCTTTCAAGGCATCACCTCGTCACCCCGCAGCCTCTCTTCGCATCCTAGAACCCACTCACGCCCAACGTATACTGCTCAAATAGCCCTATGGGAAATGCGTTTGCAATGGCCGTATACCCCGCCACGTTTGGATGCAAGAAATCCCCCGAATTATACGCTGGGTTCAATTGCGTTGCATTCGTCGGATCCGCAACGATCGACGCAAAATCGATCACCCCGTCAAACGCACCGCTCCCCATGATCCAATCATTGATCCGCACCCGCGTCTGCTCGCGCAACGGATCCGAGTACGGCTGGATCGTGTCGTTGGGCGCGCCAAACGGCGTGATCGTTGCCGCAAAGATGGGGAAGCCAAAGGTGTGCGCGCGCGCAATGATTTGTTGGTAAGCTTGGATGAGACGGTCGCCGACCATTTGTTGGGCGTCGGGCGTGGTAGGCGCGGTACCGATGTCGTTGACGCCTTCAAATATCATGGTGTATTTGATCCCGGATTGGGTGAGGACGTCACGGTCAATGCGACCGAGGGCGTTGGGGCCCAAACCGTCGTAGAGGATACGGTTCCCACCCGCAGCTTGGTTGAGGACGGCGATATTGGCTGTGAACGGGTTTTCTTGCATGCGTCGGAGGACGAGGTCTGGCCAGCTACAAGAAGGAAACGGGAGAACGAACCGTGAGTGAGTAATCGCGGATAATGAGGACGACGCACCGGTCATTTCCGTCTGTGTCGCTTCCACGACCATCTGTGATACTGTCGCCGACGATAACCCAGCCACTCGAGTCCAGGGGAGACCATGCCTCGATCCCGCTGAGAAAGAACCTGAGATCATTTCCACATCAGTTTCTGCCCCCTCGAGTAAAACGCGGTGTAGACTCACCAATGCGCTTCGCTTTGCGTGGATGGGTCGGACATGTTCGTCGCACCAACATAGTTGCCAAAGCTATACCAACTTGTGGTACGACTACCAGGGTGACTCGTGATATAGAACCCTTGTTGGCCCTGCTCAGTATACAGATCCACCGTCACCATGCTTTGCGCCTCCAATGGGTAATAGATCGGATCCGAGACGACCTGTGCACCATTAGGAATGATGATGGACTGATTCCCTGAGAAGGTGAGAGGGACCATGGAACCCGGCACGATCTCAGATGTCCCAGCACTGCCGTCGAGCGGGAGACTGACGCCAACTTGGGTGATGGGGAGATCATTCACACCAAAGGCATTCGAAATCCGGATGCGGATGTAGGACGAAGCAGGGATAGAGGTGTGCAACGTCTGTCGGATGGTCGAATTGGTGAAAATTGAATCTGTCCCGTTCTACGTGAGGTGTGAGGTGGTATGCGAGCGTAAGTGACTGATTGGAAGAATGGATTGAAGGAGACGCACAAAGGGTGGGTTTGGCACGTTGTAGTATTCTGTGAGTTGTGGCATGGTGACCCAGGTGTTGACCCAGTGGCCAGCAGGCACGGCAGCGGCGAGGCCTGTCAGAGTGACGAGGAGCATAAATGTGCGCCGCATGGTTGGAGAGTGGCTGTTGGTTGTGCTGAGCACTTGATGCACGTTCAATGAACCGTCGACCAGTTGCGCTTAAAAAGCGGATCTCCGAGATTTCTCCAGAAAATTCGATCAACAGTGCGGGCATTTGGTCAGGTGACCGGGTCATGCGCGTGTCGGATGAATGTATGTCGCGGTAGATAGGTGGAAGAAGCGAAGATGGGAGGAACGGGATGTAGAAACTTGACGGCATGTCCGGTGCGCTACCCGGATCGTACTTTCGCCATTAGCGGCGGCTCCTCGGGGTTTGAGTTGAGACCACATTATTCCGTCGAAAGGAACGAGTCGCGTCGCAGGTACTTCTGGGAAGTTGTCAGCGAAGCTTTCACACGAATAAGGACGGACATGGTTGCGATTTCCTTTGTTTTTTTTTGCACATGCATACGGCTACAAAGTCCAATACTCGCACAGAGCATTGAATGACTAGACCTTTGTCTTTTGATTTGAATGATATACTCGTCTTTCAGCGGGGGCTGGGAAAATAGTAGCCCTGATTGCGTTGTGCAGCAATTACAGTCAAAGAAGTTATAGAGTATACATAACTTTCCACTGCTCCATCAGTTCCTACAGAGATGGAGAAAGAGAGAATAACACTTACAGAATCTATCGAGTACCGTGTGACACCTCTCTTTGGCTCGTCTATGCTGGACTCTGACTTTCCGATAGTTGATCTATCTTTGAGTTACTTTCAATCAGTGCTGCTTCGGCGTTTCGTCTCCATTGTTTGATTTTGGTCCCTGGTAGGATGGGGACGAGAAGTTGGGCGTCACGTCGGTCTTGACTAGACAACTTGGTTGACGCATGTACGTATGGCTTCAACTGTCGTTCGTCAATAAATTTATTTCCATTCGTGACAGCCCGAAAAATGCAGGAAAAGAAAAGGAATAAGCGACTCAGTCGTCCATTGTGGGCTGGTGGATGCTGGAAAACGTACCTCGCTCTGCGTGATCTCTTCAACGCTCGGCCCGACAAAGACGCGCACTTTCTCATCGAGGAGGCGATACTTGGACGTGCCACGAATGACAAACCGACCTGGCGCACCCGTGCGGTGACCACCCGGGAGTACAGCCTGGCGAGTGCCTACACAAGCGCAGACATGTCAAATGGGGGATGGGCTGGGAAATTGAGAGAACATGCCCTTGTAAAAGTCTTTATTGCCTCTTTTTGGCGTCAGAGCGCGCCGGGAGGCCTTTGACAGACAAGCTAGAGTCGGGTGCATCTTCAAGTTACCAGTGGGGGTACTAGAGCGATGATAGACTGTCTTGAAATGGTAGTACGGTAGTTGTACCACAACACTAGTACACACCTAGCGAAAGTGCTACTAGTAGCTAGGGTCAACCTCCAGTTTGACCTTTGCGACTCCAACAAACTGAAGGCTCGAAGCTACTCGTCAGGGAAGCGATGGCATTTCACTGTCGGAGAGCCCTTTTTCATGCGGTACGAGTTTCAAAGTCTGGTGCTAGTGCCAATAATTGACTAGGGCCTGTGTAGCAGTCCAGCTCGGCCAAAGCACCATTTGACCGTTTTTAAACGTGTCTCTTTGAACTCATGGGTGTGTAGTCTTTAGGAGAACCTCGTTGATGAACTCAGCAGCGCCAACATTGACAGCGTCGTCTTCGTGCCTTGTGGGCTGGCGTCGAGATCTCGACCTACTCGATAGGCCCAGCCCACCCCCGCCCCAAT
The DNA here is from genome assembly GCA_038092775.1 of Boletus rubescentipes. NCBI lineage: Eukaryota > Fungi > Basidiomycota > Agaricomycetes > Boletales > Boletaceae > Boletus > Boletus rubescentipes. Next base: position 3,022 of record JBBPRA010000282.1, on the reverse strand, counting down.
ATGTTTCATGGCTTGCTCACCTAGGAATTGGAAGCGACGCACTCTCGAAAACGACGACTCTTAAGCCGTCCGCCAAGGCTGTATCCCCAGCTGCTCGAATAATCCCGCCTCTCGCAGTGGACAAAATCCTATAGTTCCAAAGGAACTGGGCCGGCTGTATCCTTTTCTGCGAATGTCTAGCTTCATTGTGACGGCTCGGCGCCAGGGGTCGAGCGAAGATACACAATTGTTCCTTCTTCACCCCTACTTAACCCAAAGGATAACATTACCAGTTTGTGTTTATTCATATCCATATGGTGGAGTAGTTTGACTCTCCTTCTTTCGCAAAGCACTAATACTTAGGCGTCTAGCTAATTATGCAAATGTTTGGTCATCGAAAGAGCCGTTTTATAGTAATTGATTTCATTTCTTGCCAATGCCCGAAGTAGGTATGTATCGTATACTATTTACTCATTTGCCAAGCTATGCTTTAGTGAATCACGCAGAACGCGTGCATTCAAACGCAGATCTCCGTCAGCGCAATCAACGCGGGCAAGGGTCCTGTAGAAGCTGGAAGTATCGCCACTGAACCGCTTGGCAAGGCGGCAGTGGACGTGTGTGCAATTCACATGCGGCACCGATGTTGCTCGATGAGGTATTGGTCCTATTGGAGGTCTCCGCGTGCTGTGGCACCCGACTTTCGTCGCGAACCTGGAAACCCCTAGTTGAACTTTGAGACTCAGGAGAATCTTGGTTTATACTGAGATGATCTGGGATCGTGTTCAGTTAAGGTGTACATTATTACGCTTTATCTACGTGCTTGCTCGTCGACGAAACTGATAAATCTTCCGGGAGTGAAAATACTACGCCGCCATCGTGACCTGGGCGTTGTTTCATATGATCATGTTCCATCCTTTGCGGAAGAACCCCGATGTATCCTCGGGAAATCAATCTCGTCGCTATCATGCATTTGAATATTTTAGTTTTCACCCTTTCCCGTGGGTGATCTAACTGCAAACCGTCAAGTAGGCTTCTATTTTACGGTTTTATTCTGTTAATCTGGGGGACGAATTCAATCGACCGGTCTAGAAGGCAAGTGGGTAGACGGACATTGCCACTGAATTGATAACACAATCCCAGCCTACCAGACCGAAGCCGCATGTAGTCCGAGAATTCGAGATCCGGGCCCGTTGCTGATTCAGACGCTTGTCGTTGGACTCACGGACCAATTGTGCTCTGTGCCTATGGATGCAATGATGTCAGCAGCTTTACCGCCTTACTCAGCAGTGTTCATTTGTCACCCAAAGTTCCCACCTTATAAGTATCCTTCCTCACAGGGTCTGCCACCATCCCTCTCGACGTTCCCGTGTATTTTGTGAGTGTAACTTTTCCATTTTCTTGCCATCTCGTTTGTTTGTGTTCCTCGACGTAAAACGGTGGGTGGAACAGAAAGATAGGTTGGAAACGTGGTGGATGGAACATTGGTCAAGTGGATGGAGTGACATGGCACGACTTGAGAGGCAACTCACCGCACAATTATGTTGCTAATTCGTCCGTGTCTAGATAATCCGCTAAAATGGGTCGCCGTCCAGCTCGCTGCTACCGCTACTGCAAGAACAAGCCCTACCCCAAGTCCCGGTACAACCGTGGTGTCCCCGATCCCAAGGTATGCCTCTTTCCCATCATCACCCTTCTGATTATGACTTCGTGCCGCCGTATTAGATCCGCATCTTCGATTTGGGACGCAAACGTGCTTCTGTTGATGAATTCCCGTTCTGCTGCCATCTCGTTTCAGACGAGTACGAACAGCTTTCGTCAGAGGCACTCGAAGCCGCTCGTATCTGTGCCAACAAGTATGTCACCAAGACGTCTGGAAAAGATTCTTTCCACTTGCGCGTCCGTGTCCACCCCTTCCACGTCCTGAGGATCAACAAGATGTTGTCCTGTGCTGGGGCTGATAGGTACGCACCGTGTGGTCACAGATAGTATTGCCCTCCGACGCTTGCGTTGTTAGGCTCCAGACTGGCATGCGTGGTGCCTGGGGCAAGCCATATGGCACGGTTGCCCGAGTTGACATTGGCCAGATCATCCTTTCTATCCGTTGCAAGGACTCCAACGCCCACGTCATCCAGGAGGCTCTCCGTCGTGCCCGTTACAAGTTCCCCGGTCGTCAGAAGATTATCGTCTCCAAAAAGTGGGGATTCACAAATGTCAATCGTGAGGAGTACCTCAAGCTCAAAGACGCTAAACGTGTGTTGCAGTATGTACCTTTCCCGCAGTTGATATGATTCAGCCATTCTTTCGATGCCTGATGGGTGTTTGGCAGGGATGGTGCATATGTACAATACATTCGTCCCAGGGGCCCTCTAGAGGCCAACCTGCGTGCGCAGCTCAAGGCTTGAGACATTTCATCGAGATAACATTACGTGTCGATATTGACTAGTACCGTTCAAGAATGTCGCAGTCTTCGTGTATCTTAATGCGATCGATGCAAGTTACGCCGCAAAGGGCGCAGATGAGCACATGCCCTTTATTCACTACACCATCCCATCGCTCCCGTGGATGGTGGCTAGGGGAACAAGGGCAAAGAGTAACCTCCAATTTCGATATTTGATCCAATGTGAAACAATCTTCTCGTGTTTCTCATGATTTATTGTAGATAGGGAACAAATTCCTTTTGAATAAAATATCACGCGGAACGAAGGCGATGTACATCGCAATGAACAGTCACCAGTTAGAGTTGGTTACTCCTTGATCCCGCTGAGCCGAACATTCTACTAAACTACGACCGAGTCTCAGTTTGAACTCGTGTGATCATACCTAGGTCGAACGCTGTGACTCAAATAACGAAAAACCATCGGATTCCGGCCTTGTCAAGTCGGAGAGTGAACTGTTGACAGGTTATCTGTCCAATCGGAGGGTAAGGTTACCTTGTTTACAAGGTCACTGGGGGGGGAGAATTGTGGCTGTGAGGGGGTGCCAAAACGTCGCCGTGGAAAACAGTTTCCGAGTATAGCCCATTTACATTTACTGCAACGAAGCG
>JBBPRA010000281.1:0-33129 GCA_038092775.1 Boletus rubescentipes | reverse complement strand
CGAGTATGTGGAGGCCATTCATCATTTCCTCGATAGAAGTCTCCCAGTCCCACCAGTGGACGTAGAGAATATCAATGTATGTCGTTCGCAGTTTCTTCAAGCTGGCTTCCACGCTAATATGCATCGATTTGATATTGTTTCCTGTATAGAGGACCTTTTGCTTGATCCCGGTCTCACCACGCACAAAATTTGTTGTGTACTTTGCACTTGAATGAGTATAGCGTCGACCAAACCACCGAGATGACTGACCTTGGTTGCGATAACAAGTTGATCTCTGATGTCCCGCTGCTCGGCCCATTCACCAATGAACTCTTCCGAGCTTTGATCTTGGCTATCACGGAATGTTAGCCCTAAGTGGCAAGGAAGATATCCGCAAGAGGCTCACTAGTTATTGGCAGTGTCGATGAAGTTTCCGCCTGCTTCGTAGAACGCATCTAGCAATTTGAAGGAAGATTCCTTGTTCATGCTCCCCGCGCCCAACTTATCCCATTTGTCTCCGATGCTCATAGCGCCGAGCTGGATCGGTGAAACGTGAATTGAGGCATGAGGCGACAGAACACGGTATCGTGCAAGCCGAGAAGTGGGCTTAGCCACTGGTGCTATCAATGACGACATAGTACACTTCTGTGAGGATAAGCGTTGATGCGAAAACGAGCTGAATGTTTAGTTCACCTATTATGCGCGGTCCGAGTCTTTATATTGGGTTGGGCAGCCTTGGTCTTGTCATCATGATTGTCACATCCGGGAGGACACGTCATGCGTAGAAAGAGGTCCGTTGGAGCTGCCGCACAAAGTTTAATAAGCTGACTGGGAGCTGACTGGGAGCTGACTGATCACCATGATTAAAGGGCCACTGGCACCTGACTCGAAAACGGAACCGAGAATCTCAGTGAGAAAGAAGAATGAGCAAATGGTGATTCGCTGGTTACTGTAAACTTCTTTTTTTGAGAGAGGCACAACGGCGTCTGGCAACTCAGGCTGGCTAACCTGGTACAAGGCGCAGATTTGAAGGGCCGCGATCCAATAAGGATGAGTAAGAGGCGAGGAGCCTTTCAACGACAGTTATGTACTGTGAACTTCAAGTTGAATGACGAACCAACACGGCAATTTATTTCCACCATCAACATTCGACGCGTCTCTTGTTGTACCGCTCGCACCAACCGAATTGTTAGAATTCGTCCAACCCGAGGTGGCCGCCCGCCTCACCGTGCAATATCTCCGCAGCTCCGGCCCACAGATCAGCTTTCATTTCTTCATCGTTATCGCTTAGACTCGACTCGCCGTCTCGAGCCTGAGGGTGTTTCTTTTTCATTGCGAAGGTCGACTGGCTTGTCGCCTAGATCATGTCTCGTGCCTGCACGTCCGATCATGCGCTCGACCGTCTTGCAGGCGCGCGCTTCGTGCTTATTTTCCGGGGCCAGGGATGTCCTAGTAGTACTACTAGTACTGCCGTCCTTAACACACTATCGTCTCGTTACAAGCTTGAATACACCAGCAAGGCGGTATCCACATTTAATACTTACACTATGGATTCAGAGGACAAAGTACTAACAATCTTCCTTCAACGTAAGAGGTTGGGGGGCTCTCTATCGGGTATTGTAAGTGTCGCCACATTCGTAATCGAACAAGTAGAAGTTCACATTGAAGGAAAAGATGTAGATGTAGTGTTCGCAGCATTCAGGGGCATTCTTAATGCTGCTGGATGGAGCACTGACAAGCCTGGCAAGGTGGTTAATTAGGATGTTAAACCCAGTAGGTTTGCTAGTCCAACCTTGGGGTCAGCCAAGAGACTGTCCTTCCTCGCAAAATCAGACATGGTTGACAAGCAAAAGCGTCATGTGCTGGGTAGCGTACCTCCTGAGGTTGAGTGGCAATTGGACATTCTCGATGAGGATCCGCGGTACACCAATGTTGGATACATACCATGGCTGAGCAGTTGTGGATAATTGTTGGATTAGATAACGCAGTCGGGGGGTTAGGCACCTTCGGAATTTGGCCCCTTTCATTAGCTAAGTCGGTAGGTGGCACTTAACCTATATCGGGATAGCGTGCTGATGATAGTAGTATTGAACAACTCGAGTCACTAATACACAATGAGGATATCGGGTTCATCTTACTCATGAAGTCGTGCTGTACACCTAGGAAAGATCTGGCACGATTGGTTGGAGAGCAGGTTGCTTCTCCATGTAAGCGGCATTCTTCATCGAGAAGCTATAATCACTTCCATTGCCCTGCAAACAAAAGTTGGTTAAAGTAATATAATTGTTGAAATGAGCGTGAAATGACTTACGATCATTGTGATCGGGAAGCCAGGGTCGAACGGAACTATACTTTCCAGGTACTTGATATGCTCGGGGCTGAGTACGATCTCAAGTGCCTCGAGATTGGCCTCGAGATGCTCCACTTTGCGGCCTCCGATGACCGGGAACACATACGGCGCTTTCTGCATGACATAGGCAATCGCGACCGCAGTGATGTGCTTTGCACCGACTTCTTTAGCGACCTTGTCCAATGCCCCACTAACGGCCCTTTCTGTTTCGTTTCGCTGCCACTCGGAACTGAAAACCGTGCGGCCCTTCTCGCCCGACTTGAGGCGCTGTTCTTCTTCCTCGTCACTGCGGAGCTTTCCGCCAGCTAATACACCCCACGGAGCCAGAGCCATGCCTGTTACGGTCATAAATAACCATCATGATGTGATTACTGCGACGTTCAAACATACCATGGTACTTGCACATTGGGATGATATCCCGTTCAAAAGAGCGATCTATGATATTCCACTTGCCCTGGTAGATCACAAATGGCGTCTTTCCGTGATCACGGGCATACTGGTTCGCTTGGGATACAACCCATGCGGGGGTATCAGAAATTCCCTTGGAAATCGACAAGTTCAGTCCCTCACCTCGACACGGGATGCTGGGCACCTACTAGGTAAAGCACCTTTCCTCTTTGGACAAGCGTGTGGAGACCGTTCATTATTTCTTCAATTGATGTGTCCCAATCCCACCAATGAACGTAGAGGATATCGATATAAGAAGTCCTCAGCTTCTTCAAGCTAGCTTCCACACTGAGGTGCATAGATTTCACGCTGTTTCCTGCATATAACACCTGCTGCTTGATCCCGGTCACTCTGCGGGCATAATTCGAAGAATACTTGTGTAGAAGTGAGGATCAGCCGCAAAGTCCAGACCCTTGTGCGATAGATAGCTTACCTTGGTTGCGATGATGAGTTGATCCCTGATTCCGCGCGACTCGGCCCATTCGCCGATAAACTCTTCTGAGCTTTGATCCTGGCTGTAACGAAACAATGATCATGTGTGACAAAGAGGGTCACTGCGGAATACGTACTACATGTTGGCGGTATCGATAAAGTTGCCGCCAGCTTCATAGAATGCATCCAACAGCCTGAAAGAAGACTCCTTGTTCATACCTCCCATACCAAATTGTTCCCACTTGTCCCCGATACTCATTGCACCAAGCTGGAGAGGAGAAACATGGATCGAGGCGTGGGGCGACAGGGCGCGATATCGAGCTAGTCGTGAAGTGGGCTTTGCCACTGGTTCCATCAACGAAGACATCGTAAAATTACTTGCAGGTTGGAAAAACAGACGATGGTGGACGGAAAGCGCTGGGTGTCCAACTCACTCGGATGTGAAGCTTTATCGCTGCCTACTAGCTCGAATCTTGTCATCAGCATTAGTCACATCACAGGAAAACGCGTGACGCATGCCCAAATCTAACGCGGGGGAGGAAGGGAGGACAGACAAGTCGAGGGCTGACTCATCGATGATGACGAGCGCGTTCATTACAAGAATGGGTATCCCCACACTTCGGACCCTGTAAGCGAGTCAGGTGTGAAAAGGATTGCCCGAGTTGGATCTTTCTCAATAATCTGACTAGCCTGTACCTCGCTGACGATGTGAATATAACGTGAATGATTTTACATCAGGATGCCTACCTATTAGAGCCACATTAATAGAGCTCGAGGCCGTACCCATGTTGAATGACTATGCAAGTCTCTGTGAATTTTCCTAGAATTCAGTGCATTTATAATGCGGTAACTTCGAAATGGCGTAGCGAGGACACGCAGACCGACGGCTTGGCAATGGGGAATAAGTGGCACACGAAGGCGAAAACCAAGATGCTCATCTTTGTCTTCTATCTCTAAACCTATTATGACATCATACATGCCTCGAGCACGTCGATAACCAAGAAAACCAAGCAGCCTCTTCTTCAGCCGTTTTCCTGCGCGCAAACACATGGATATGCGCTAAACCAGGAATGCTCTGTAACCTCTGCAATCCCAGGCCGGGGTGAATACATACTCACGACAGAAGCATAATCGCAGCGGCGCATAAAACGTACCGGAGGGTTGACGAACCAAGCGGTTTCCCATTGGTCTTCGTTCCACCTACGCTTCACGAATTCGTGTACCTCTTTCCCTGCGCTCTTGACCATCGTCTCTTCTGCTTCACTCGCACGTGGAGAGCGAACGAGCTTGTCCATGGTGACACCCCAGTCGACAAGTGCCGGGAGGCAGGACTCGAGAGAAGGGAGAGTCTCGGTGATGTCCGTAGAGCCTGTGAAACCACAGAGGCCATCTTGCTGAACGCGGGCGTCGATGGCCGGCGGAATCAGGGTTGGATGGAAGATGGGCACACGGCTCCATATCAAGGAATGTTCGATTTCAAGAGGAACTATCAAAGTGTACCGTTAGCAACCCGGGGACTGATCCGTGAATTCACGACGACCGTCATACCTGAGTAAGGCCAGTCGTTTTGTATGATACAAATCAGCTCCGAGTCGAAAGGTATATCGGCTTTGAAATATTCGGGAGTGGGATAGAGTTCTCGTTCTCCGTTTTCTGTAGTGACAACAGCCTCATCGTCCAGCACTGACGTGAGCAGTGAGAGGGTGTCGGGTTTACCCCACTGCAGCCGGTAGTTTAAAAGATAATTGACTACATTAATTACACGTGTCAGCTCAGTATATATTTCTTCCGCTAAAATCGAGTAATCCAGATTGTACTCACTGACTGAGCCATATTTCTTTTTGATTCCAATGGCCCACTCGTCATATCTGCGCTGCAACCTTTTATCACGCTTCAGCAGGCCGAGGTCCCTTCAAAGGCTGTCATGGCGAGGTCGTCCAATGGATCAGAAAGTAAACGTACCCCGAGTTGACAAAGGTTTTCAATTGGAGCCAGGTAAACCGTGCGGGGTAATGATCCCGCAGTTCATGCATGGTTGGAGGTCCCGAGCGAAGGGAAACTCTTTGAACGCCAGGAATGACACAAGTTTCAATAGTCATGGTTGTCTACAAAAAGTATTTGAGCGGTCGGACCAGCTCGCCGTCGTGGGGGACTCGGAAGCCCGGGCCGCATCACGGTCCGGGACACTATAGCCCCTCACAGCTTTATGGCGTTCTTTGAGGTAGGTTCTGCACTTGTACGCGCTATATAGGATGCCTTATGAACAAAACCGAACACAAAACCTGACGGCCGGTGAATGTGAGTGATGGTGGTAGATTAAAAGTACAGATGCAAATGGGGATAGGTGGACTAAATGAAGAGTACCATATCAGTAGTTCGTAGCAAAGGCGCAATGTTGCCTGAAGGGTCGGATTCATGCCCACTACTTTTTTGTTTTGCCCTTTTTGTTGCTCGATTCTTCACTCTTATCTTCCGCCTTCCGCTTCGCTCCACCCTTGATGTCTTTCCCTTTTGCGTCTTTCCCCTTGGTATCTGTCCCCTTTCCCTTAGCTGCCTTGCCTTTATCTCCTTTTGGTTCCTTGGGCTGGACGGTGAAGAAGCCATCGAGACGCCCCTGCTGTTTTGCATTGAGGAATTTTTGGAGCTTCTCGGCACCTTTTCGTACGCGTTCTTCGCTGTAATAGATGTATATCTCAGCATGAACAAGAGTGCGAAATAGTCACGAACTTGAACCCTTTTTCTACTACCAAAAACTGCACCAAGCCTTCTATGTCAGGGTCCTTCCATTCCAGCTGCCAATTCGGATCGTGAGGGGGGTATATTTAACTAAGAGAAGTGCGGACGTACTTCAACTTCCGAAGCTGGCAACACGTCTGGTTTCTCAAACAATTTCTTGGCCTCCTGCCAGGGCCACTCCTCGGGAACTTGGATGCCCCCTTTCTTTTTCTTACCGCCCTCCTCAGCATCAGCCGCCTTGTCCTCTTTCTCGGCTTGTCTGGAGGGAAGGAAAAGGTCAATTTTGGTACTTAGAGGCGACAAAATGACTTGCTTCTCCCGTAGGTGCTCAACCACCCCCTCTAACCCATCGTGCTCTCTGATCAGTTTCAATGCGCTCTTGGGACCTATGCCCTTGATGGGATCGAGGTAATCGCAACCAAGTAATATACACAGGTCTATAAACTGTACCCTCGAATAGTCAGACAAGCAGAATATGTTGGAGTACCACTTACGTGCGACATATTCATTTCGAGCCCTTGGAGGGCCTTCTCGAGGCTTATTTCTGATATGGGAGCTTTCTTGGCTTCGGAGAACGTGAGATGGCGGTACAAGATCGGGGTAGCAAAAGTAAGAGTATCCATATCTTCCGAACCGGCTGCGTATACCTGCCAAGAACGACTCAATGACTGGCTGTCTGGTGATTTCTTGGTGATCGTACCTTTCCACCCCTTGCAAGTTCAGCACACTGGGCTTCCGCTTCCGAAGGCGCCTGGCGTAATGATATGTTCAGCGGCCCAAGGTGCAATATGGGAACAAACGACGAACGACGACCACAGGGATGCCCATAAGCCTGAGGAGTTTCTGACATTCTTCATTGTGCTCTCGAGTAACTCGAACGGTTCGTCTTGTGAACTTGTCGACCTCTTCAGCAGTACCCGTTTCCTTTGCCTCTTCACCGTCAGCCTTGGCTTCTTCTCTCCTTTCGAAACGTTTCGCGAGCTACACGTACACGTGCGTCAACGGGAGATGCCACTTTGCCCATGGAAGCGACGCACCACGCCCGACTTCAACTCTGGCGGTCGCCCGTCAAATACGTACGCGGGTTTGATGCCGTTCTCCACGATGCGAATCGTTCTGTAAAAGAAGCCCATAAGATGGCTTGTTGTTTCTCCAGCGTCATTGGTGAGCATCTCGCCGTCCCTTTGTCGCACAGCGATGAGGAACTGGTAGATGGACATGGACGCGTCGATGGCGACTTTGCGGCCAAAGAGGGTCTTTATGTCGTGTTCGACGATGGCTTTGGGTGCGTGTTCGGAGAGAAGTGCGGTCAATCCCTTGATACCCATCGTGGCGAAGTATGTGGGTGGTGCGTGAACGTCGTGTCTGGCGATGAGCAAGGAGTGTGACAGTATACGCGTGACACACGAGAACGTAACATGTGACGTCGACGCGTTCACTTGGTCTCACTGGGCCTGTTCTTCCTCAGGCTGGCTAATGCTAATGCCAAGGTAAGCCATGATACATATTGGCACATCCCAAGTCATCCTTCGAGCGAAATTCCAGCACAGAAACAATAAATCAATTACCTCCTGCAGAGTCGTCAAGCCATCATGTTACAAATAGGCTATGCAACGAAACTGTTGTCTAAAACTAGGACGAAGGGACCCTCGATCCAAGTCGCCCTCCCACGCGCAGTACGCTCCGGATTCACCTCAGGCTGGGCCAAGGTTAGTCAGTGCAACTGTGATCACCCCTGTAGGTGCGCGATAGCGCCTTGACAAATCTTGACTTTATCACCTTGGCCACACTGCTGCCCCCGGTTTGTCAGACCATTGCAACATTCCTCACGAATCACGGTGTCTTTGTCACCCAGCACTCGCTATAGGCAGCCCCAAACGCAGATCAGCGTTTCGCGGCGACTTTCCTGGTACATGACGTAGGCTTTTTACGTCGCCTACGGCCAGCTGCGCATTTCACAAACGCTCTTACACCAACGGTGATGACGCATCGGTGCCTGGCCTAGCATAAAGATGATTTGACGGCACCAAGTTCCATGTCTACCCTTGACAACATCCAAGTTGTGTCCGTCTGATTCCAAATCCACATTTTCATCATGTCGATCATGGCACCAGTCCCAAAGCCAGAGTCGCGTCTGGCGCGCTACCGTGTCCTGTCGCCCCACGCCTCAGTCCATGTTTCCCCTTTCCAGCTCGGTGGTATGAGCATCGGAGACAAGTGGGAGCAGTTTGGCATGGGGGGTATGAACAAGGAGTCTTCCTTAAGCTGTTGGATGCATTCTACGAAACCGGTGGAAATTTTATCGATACCGCCAACGGCTAGTAAGGGTCTCACACTGACGGCCCTGTTAGATTATACCCATCCTGATCTAGCCAAGATCAGAGTTCGGAAGAGTTCATTGGTGAATGGGCCGAGCAACGTGGTGTCAGAGATCAGCTCGTTATCGCGATCAAGGTGAGTTGGGCAATGAACGTTCAGCCGCGTTGTACTTACCTTTACGCAAATACTCTACAAACTATGTGCGTAGAGAAAAGGGGATCAAACAACAGGTGTTGTATGCGGGAAACAGCGTGAAAACGATGACTGTCAGCGTAGAAGCGAGCTTGAGAAAGCTGCGGACCACCTATATCGATATCCTCTACGTCCACTGGTGGGATTGGGATACATCGATCGAGGAAGTCATGAACGGGCTTCACAATCTCGTTCAGCAAGGAAAAGTCCTTTACTTGGTGAGTACCGACTATAGCATGTCCATTCCAAGCAACCTCACTGTCCGATCTTCAAGGGGATTTCCGACACCCCTGCGTGGGTTGTATCGCAAGGGAATTAGTATGCGCGTGATCATGGAAAGACACCCTTCGTGATCTATCAGGGCATGTGGAACGTTATGGAACGTTCGTTTGAGCGCGAAATCATCCCCATGGCTAGAGCTCACGGTAGGCTAGGAGTCGTGAGTACATTTTGTGACTGTATGCTCATATAACGGTTACAGGTATGGCTTTGGCACCGTGGCAAGTTTTGGCAGCCGGAAAGTCCCGCACGGACGAAGAGCAGGAGCGACGGCTTCAGTCGGGCGAAAACGGCCGTACAACCTTTAGTGCAGAGTGAAAGCGGAACGAAAGGAAAGGGCTATCAGTACCGCGCTGGACAAGGTCGGTGCGAAGCACATTACCGCGGTAGTGATCGCATACGTCATGCAGAAAGCGCCGTATGTGTCCCCAATCATTGGTGGCCGCAAGGTGAAGCATTTGCAGGCCAACCTCGAGGCGCTGGGGATCGTTCTTACGCCCGAGCATATCAAGTACCTGCAAAGCGTTGTTCTATTCGACCCTGGTTTCCCGACCACGATGATCGTCAGTGGTTTCTTTGGGTTTGTTCGTTTGCGACTATCTCCTGTTTCAAATAGGGTAATGGAGCCGAATACAATATGTTGCTAAAGAGTGCTGGGTACATGGAGAAGCAACCTGCTGTTGGAACGATTTTGCCAGACAAATCCTGAGTTTGAGATGGGCTTGTTGTAGTAACTTGACAATCCACCTTTTGATGTGTCAGGGGTAAAAGACTTGAAATGGGCAATTAGCCGGTACTAAGCTCCCTTGTCCCACCTGGATGTTGTCCTGCAGAGGTCTCCACTTGAGAATTCGCAGCCCATCTTTCGCGTTCTCGAGACCCGTCCGACGACACAACGCGACACAGAGCACAAAGAAACCGTTCTATGTCACCACGCCCATCTTTTACCCCAACGCGCGTGAGCCCAGCCAGCCTTTTCTCCGTCGGACTCCACTGACGGGGCTTGCAAAGGCCCACACATTGGGCACCTCCACTCGCTCGTCACCGCCGACATCATCGCGCGATTCCAGCGCATCCTAAACCCCGCGCGCCCCGTCGTGTTTCTCACCGGCACGGACGAGCATGGTCTCAAAATGCAGCAAGCAGCCCAAGCCAAGGGTATCGACCCACTCGCATGGTGCGATACCATATCCGCCGAGTTTCGCGTCCGTCTCCCTTTCGTGCTTGGTCTATGTCGGTGTGGTATTCACTGACGGCGTAGAGACTCGGCGAGAGGGCGAATATCAGCGGGACCGTGTTCATGCGTACCACACAACGACAGCATCGTGAGACCGTCGAACATGTCTGGGTGAGCGTCATCGTCTGTCGCGTCGACACGTTGGTTCTCATCGTGACTGGCAGCGCACGCTCGCGGACCAAGGACTCATCTATAAAGATGCCTACGAGGGGTACTATTCTACCACCGACGAATGCTTTTACCCGTCCTCGCGCGTCACCTCCCATCCGACCCTCCCCAACACCAAAGTGTCGACCGAAACAAGTGCCATCGTAGAATGGTCCAGCGAAGTCAACTACAAGCTCCGACTGTCCAAGTTCCGCGAGGTGCTGCTCGCGCATTACACCGCCACCGCGGCGCGCAATGCCACGGCCGAGGATGGACACGCGTCGCGCGGCGTACACCCCGAGGTGTACCAGAACGCGGTGATGCAGGACTTGAAGACGGAACCGCTCGAGGACTTGTCGATATCCAGACCGAGGGAGCGCATTGGGTGGGGGATCCCTGTACCTGAAGACCCGAGTCAGACGGTGTACGTCTGGTTTGATGCGTTGTTGGTGTATCTGAGTGGGGTGGGGTATCCTACTACTGGGACGGGGGCGTGGCCTCCTGACGTGCAAGTCGTTGGTAAAGATATTGTTCGGTACGTCTGGCGCTACTGAGTGCGGGTCTTTGGTCTCATGGATAGAAGATTTCATGCCATTTACCTGCCCGCGATTCTATCTGCTATGAACCTGGATATACCGAAAACACTGTTGACGCATGCCCATTGGACGGCGGGACAAAAGAAGATGTCGAAATCACTTGGGAATGTGGCTGATCCTATCGCCGCGATGGAGGATTTTGGAGTGGACACTGTCCGATTCTACCTTGCGCGTGTCGGAGGACGATTTAGGGATGACGTTGGTGAGTTCCGCGTCGTCTGTTTGCAGGATGGTCACCCATTGCGTTGTAGATTGGTCCGAGGAACAGCTCCGGAAGCATGCCGATGAAATACGGAATTCGCTTGGAAATTACTTTCTTCGGATAACGTCGAATGCTATCAAGCGCCGGGCTGCAACAGTGATAGTAGATCCACTGCCGTTTTGTGATGTGTTTTCAAGACAATTTCCCGACGTGGATGTATGGGGATCTTGGGCGCGTTCGGCGGACCTCGAAACCTGCAAGCTATCCACGAATGAAGAGTTGTTGGCATTGCTGGATGGCCTCGGAGCACGGGTTGAACGCGCCATGCGAAACTTTGAGGTGGCGGACGCGCTGCATTCGATTGTGCTGGTTCTGAGACATGTAGGTTGCGTTTTTTGATCTCTTATCCTTACTGAGGAATGGTTGAACAGGCGAACGCGCTCTTGACCACGCTTGAGCCCTGGTCGGACGTGCACCCACCAGAGGTCGCCTTGTCGTGCTACCTTGCTGCGCTCGAGACACTCCGTATAACGGGAATTCTACTCCAACCGTTTGTCCCACATACCAGCGAGAGGCTACTCGATGCATTGAACATCGCGGCGGACAAGAGGAGTGTAGAGTGTGCGCGCATTGGGAAAGGACAAGTAGGAGGGGGGCTCGTGCTGGACGTCAAGGGTGTCAAGTTGTTTGACAAGCCCGTTAAAAAGGGATCATCCAAAAGCTGAGTGCTTTCGCTTCATTACGGACACATATATCCTACATTGTGCGATCTGATGCAATATATCCCTACTCTTTTGTGGTTGTGTTGGTGCAAGGCATAGTTTATGGTTTCGGTTGGAGCTGCATCTTGTCGACGACGATCTTGACAATATCTTTCCACTCTGTCATCGCTCCGATACCTATGGACCCCGTGAATAACATGCCAGCGAGGGCACGGATGGAGCGCGTACCAATGTCGCCGCATGCAAGCCCTTTTCCGATTGGCCCTACGACGTGGTACTTGATGACCTCGCGCACGATGCGAAGGTGCTCTGCTGTCAGGGGGTGCTCGTACATGAGGGTGTTCATCGCGGGAAAGATGTACGTCGGGGTCGTCGGCGCCAGCGCGCGAAGCAATGACGTCTACCACGAGCCGTGAACGACGGAATGGACAGGGGAGGAACGGGGTACGCACGGCGAGGTTATCGCAGAGCCCGGCAGCGATCTTGGCGAGCGTGTTTGCGGAGCATGGAGCGACGAGGACGATGTCTGCCCAGCGTCGGAGTTCGATATGGAGAATGGGATCGCCGATGGTGTATGCTCCCTGTATGCGTATGAGGGTTGGGGTGTATGAGCAGACGTGGGGGGCGTACCGACCACTCGTCGTCATCGGTCCAGACGTACACGTGAGCGTCGGCGGCTTCGATCTCTACGGGGTCGTAAAAGGCGAGGGATTGTTTGGTGGCGACGACTTGGACTTTGACGTTGCTGTACTGTCACACTGTCAATGAATGGGTTTAGTTCACAAGATGGGGACTGACTAGGAGGAGTTCTCGGACGATGAGGGGGGCTTTTATGGAGGCGACGCTGCCGGTGGTGATGAGGACGACGTGTGTATGGTCCGGGGAACGCTCGAGCTCGGCGACGAATTGGCGGGGCATGGTATCTAAGTATAACACATATAGTACAGCAACAACAAAAGCAGCTATCCCTCCAAGATGCCCATCTCTCTCCACTTGTCCCATAGCATTCCGATCCCGACGGGCGCATTGGTAGCCCCCTTGACGTCCTTGATGTCCAGCAACTCGTATTCGCGACCAAACGCCAAAAAGTGGGCAAAGAGGGAATTAAAGTGGGGCTCTGAGCGAAGATGGAGGATTTGTGGGTAGTGGGCGTGGTAAATGTGGGCAAAGACGCGGAGGAGTTGGCGGTAGACGTGTTTGATGGTCGAGGGAAAGTTTTGGGGAAAATCATGCCCTGAGCTGGGTTAGCTTGCGTTTGTCGCGGGGGTGCGGGTCTTACCAGATTTTGTGGGGAAGACGTTTTCGTCGTCGAGCAGGTTCTGCACCCAGGTCATGACGTAATCGATATATGTCGGTGCGGCAAGGTGGACGCTCTTTCGATCCTGGTTGATCCAGGTGTAATTGAGGCTTTCAAGGAAATTAGTGACGAATGGAGAGAAAAAGAGACGCGTACTTTGGTCCGGCCGCCATGGTAGGACATGAATGTTGGGTGCAACACTCGGAGATGACCCCATAAAACTCGTTGAGGTTGGTATAAAAGTCAAACACTGGGCGTGGTCACTATGACATCCATAAAGGCAGGGCAAGGACGCACCATTCACAGCGACCCATTCCATAATGTCGACATACTTTGGGAGGACGACGATCGTCTTGAAGTTGCCTTTGACGAGGGCTGCTTCGACAAAGGGGCTGCAGAGATAGAGAGGCTTGGAGGGTGCTGGGCTTGCCGGGGACGAAGGGACGGGTGGGGGAGGCATATCGGGGAATGTGGCAGATGTGGGTGTCGGGGACCGCTTTGGTCCGCGCGGGTTGCGCGACATGGAACGACTGTCGACGCCGCGGTGAGCAGCGACGAGACATGATTGAACGACGACCAACTCACCCGATCGAATTGAAAAAGGACATGAGGGCGACAAAAGAAAAAAAAGCGGGGGACGACGAGGACCTTGATTACTTTCCAAATAAGGAACACATGACACCGTGGGAACTTTGGGACAAAGAAGAGGAAAGTTTTGGACCGAGACATTGCCGAGCTCAACGTGCACCTCGTCGACCTCGCCTTCAAATGGTCAAAACAAGACGCAAATCAAAGGCAGCCGCTGCAGCTGCAGCCGCCGCCGCCGCCGAGCATGAGCACGAGACCGCATCCACGCAGGGCACCGAGGACTTTTCCTTGTCCGCACCCCCCTCGTCGACCACCTTTCTCGTCCCCATTCCACCCGACCTCGACCTCGACACACTCTCGCACATTCTCCCCGATGTCTCGTTTGCAAAACCAGACCCAGAAACTGTCCTTTCAGTATACAGACTCTTGCTTGCACAAGTGGCAGACCAGGATGACACCCGCCGTGACCTCGAGGAGCTCAGGGCCGAGGTGGAGCGCAAGGACATTGAGCTGGACCAGGCCATTCAGGACGGTGAGACCAAAACAAAGGACCTCGAGGTGGCAGTCGAGTCTCTGCAAAAGGAGGTGTCCGTCATCAAGCAGGAGCGCGACCAGCTTGGTGTGTCTCCACACACGTTTCATGCACCCAATATGTAATGCTTCTTTTCTAGCTGCGTCAAACAAGGATCTCGAAACGCGTATATCCTCGTTCACCGACTCGCAGTCGTCCTCCGTGTCAGACATTGACCACCTCAGGAACCGTGTCGAGGAAACAGAGCGAGAAAAGCGCGATCTCATCGGTGTCGTGAGCAGGCTCAAGGAAGACGCAACCCAGCGTGATGGTACATGCATTCCCTTTGAGATTCTCATCGACTGACCTTGGTGCCACAGAGGAAGTCCAAAACCTACGGTCGAGTCTTCGTCAGGCTCGTCAAGACCATCAAGCACTCGAGACCCAGGTTCGCGAACTTCGCTCCACAGAGACCTCGACAAAGGTAGATCCTTTTGTCCTCGACGACAACACAAATTAACACCTTGCCAGTTCAAGCTCGAAACCTTCTCGCAACAACTCGCCCTGGCCCAATCTGAAAGCGACCGCGTAACTTCTGAGTTGACAGCAAAGTCAGAAGAGTATACAAACTACCGACGGACAAAGCATGCAGAATTCATCCAACTCCAATCAGCACACGACTCTCTCACACAAAAGCACACTCTTACTGAAAGTTCTCTTCGCGCTATGCAGTCTGCACAGTCTGCATCCACACAGCAGTTGACGCAGGCACTCACTAAAGTACAGGACTTGCAGGGACGTATTGCAGAACAAGGGGCTGCATTCACAGCCGAGGTCTCTGGATTGAAGAGACTCGTAACCATCATGGAGGAGAGGGAGAAGCAAGCAAAGGATATCGTGGAAGGTATCGAGCGCGAGTGGGCTGGCGTGGGTGATCGTGCCGAGCAACGCGAGGCTGCATTGAGGGCAGAGACCGAGAAAGAGCGACGTGCGCGTGAAGAAGTGGAAAAGAGGTTGGAGCAGTTGGAGACGGTCATTGAGAGGATGCACCGCGGTGAACTTCCAATTGCTGGTCGTGATTCTTCCACTCCTGCTACTCCTGGCCGCGCCTCTGGCAGCCACCATGATTCAATGCTGGGTTTGAGCCCGACGGTGGTAATGGCGAGCAGAGTGCAAAAGAGCGGCAAGACGTTCACACAGGTCTACGCAGACTACGTGCGCCTTGAGGAGGAGTATGCCAAAAAGTGCGCAGAGTATGACCACATGGACAGGACGCTTTCCGATGTTCTCGCTCAGATCGAAGAACGCGTATGTGATTGTATGCCCGCCGTTCCTTGCTGACCATTGTCTCAGGCTCCCATTCTGGCACAGCAACGTGAGGAATACGAACGCCTTCGGGAAGAATCCACACAACTCGCCAACCAACTATCGACCGCTCTCGCCGAACGCGATGGCAATGCTATTTCCTTCCAAGAAGTGTCGCAGAAGCTCAAGAAATCGAACCAAGAGACCGAGCTTTTCCAACATCAGCTCACAGACCTAGGTCGACAAGTTCAAACGCTCCTCAAGGAACTTGGACGACGAACCGATCCTTCGATTCCCTCGGACGAGGAACTCGACGGGATGTCGCCGTTACCTGCTAACAACATCGACGCTGTCATCACGAACAACCTCGTTCTCTTCCGCTCGATTCCATCCCTCCAAGAGCAGAACCAAAAGTTGCTCAAGATCGTGCGTGAGCTCGGTGCAAAGATGGAGTCTGAGGAGCGCGAATACCGTGAAGCGCTCGAAAAGGAACAGAGCGAGGCTGTTCGCGAAGCGCATGAAGCCATCCAAGATCTCGCGACGCAGCTCGAGCGACAGAAGAAGAGCAGCGAAGCTACCATCCAGGCGTATATGAAGGAGAGAGACGCGCTCAAGGCGATGCTCGCTCGTGCGGAACGCGCCCCATTGCGTGGTGGCGTCAATGGGGATGTCAACGGTGCTGCACCCGCTCCGCCGAGTGATTTGGTCGCCGAGTTGGAGGATGTCCATGCGCAATTCGAATCGTACAAGGCGGAGATGGGTATGGACGCCGAGAAGCTGCGTGAAGATTTGGTTCAAGCTCAAAGGCAACTTGGTCAGGCCAATGCAGCGCTTGCAAAAGCCACCGCCAAGATTGATTTCCTCGATGGCAAGTCGCGTTGTGTGCATCAACTACTTGGTCGTGTGCTCATGTTGCATTAGAGCGTCAACGTATGACTCAGGATCAGCTGACTATGCAATCTCGGGATCTGGATAGCTTGACGTTGCGCAACCAGCAGCTCTATGATCAGCAGACACGCGTCGACATTGACCGTGAGCGCGTCATGGACGAGTTGGCTGTCACCAAGGGTGATCTTGACCAGCTTCGCAACGAGGCTGCAAACCTCCGAGCGGAAAAGAGGATTTGGGAGGTCGGTGTTGATCCTTGGGCGTTGGGTGTCGAATACTCACAACCGTTTCCATCAGAGTGTCCAAACGCGACTGATTGAGGAGAATAAGAACCTCGCTGTGGAGCGTTCACAACTGTCAGATCTCATGGCCAATGTCCAGAGAATGCACAATGATCTCGAGCGCTCGGGAGAGAACGATCGCAGACGCCTTGAAACACAGGTGCAGATGATGGAGAACCAAACGTGAAATTTTATACCCTTTTACGGATTCTGCTTGCTGAAGTCGCATATAGCCAAGATCTGAAGTCGCAGTTGAGCCAAGAACGCGAAACCGTCAGACATGTCACGCTCCAGAGGGATATCGACGTCAAAGAGCTTCAATCACGTTTGGACAAGACGGTGCGTCACCGCGCGCATGGTGAATGTACTGGGCCACACTCATGCAATATTTTAGACCGAACAACTTTCCCAAACACGCGAGTCCCTCGTTGGCGCCGAAACGAGCAAGACGCATCTCCAAGAACGTGTGGAAGAACTAGGACGCCAACTTCATGGTAACGCGGAGAAACTCGCCGTCTATGAAAGACGCACGACCGGTGCCAGCGCGACCGCCTCGGTGCCCGATCCAGACCTACCCCGTGAACAACAGCTCGAGCAAGAAGTCGCAGACCTTCGGTGCGTGTTAATGCTGGTATACGCGCTGACGCGTCCTCACTGATGATCGTGTCTAGTGCGCAACTCAAGGTCGCCCAAGTGGACCTGGCTGCTGCTCGCAGCCACATGCAACAGTTCCAGGAGATTAGCCAGGCCAACGAGGCTGCACTGGCCGCACTCAACACGACGCACGACGAATACAAGGCGGATGCGGAAGCCCAGCTTTCCAGACACGAGGTATGCGTGTTGTATTCTTAGCATGTCCCGCATTGTCTCATGATGTCATGTAGCTCGAATACAAGTCGCTCGAGGAGAAGTTGCGTTCGGTTCAGCAGGACCTCGAACAGTGGACTCGCAAGTTTAGTGACCTTCAAAAGACGCTGGAGACGGAGCGGTCTGCATGGGCGAATGACAAGAAGACGCTCGAGGATACGATTGTGGACATGAGCACTTCGGAGAGACACTCTGAGAGCGATCGTGCCACGCATGAACGCGAAGTGCGCACGTTGGAAGAGCGGGCCGTGGTATGCATTTAGTTCCAGCGAAAGGATATCTCTTACTCAAGCGTTTAATAGGCTGCAGAGGACAGATATTCGCGCGAAGTGGTCGCACATGCCGAGTCGTTCAAGACGATCGAGAACCTCAAGCAACAACTTGGCAATGCACAGGCTGCGTCGCGCCAGAACTTGGCGGAGACAGCCAATGCCCAGGCCAAACTGGAGGCTTCGGAATCAAGCTGGAAGCAACAAAAAGAGGCGTTGGATAAAGAGGTCGCAGATCTCAATGCACGGTGAGGGACTTGCGTCACGCACGTTTTTCAGTCTATTCATTTTTGTCGCAGGTGCAAGGATCTGGCTGCTCAGAATGCACTTTTGTACCAGCATCTGGACAGTGTCAGTTCCCAAGCTGCGCGGATTCGTGAGGTTGCGGATTCCACTGCGGAGAGCGCCAACGGCGATGGCGATGTTGGCGGCGACGTGGATACGAAGTTGTCCGAATTGCGTTCTGTAGTGGCCTACCTCAGAAAGGAAAAGGAAATCGTCGATCTCCAGCTCGAACTTGGCAAGCAAGAAAACATGCGCCTCAAGAGCCAACTGGATCACCTGAATCAGAGCTTGCAAGAGGTTCGCAAGACGCTCTCAGAGGTGCGTGAACGTGGGGTGTCCTGTTTTCTTGCTGAACCTTGTCGCAGGAACGGGAGCGAGCTGTCCAAGCAGCGACATCGGACGCACAACACGCCGAGATGTTGGAGCGGATCAACCAACTCAACATCCTCCGCGAGAGCAACGTGACGCTGCGTGCCGACTGCGAGACGTACTCGAAACGCTCGCGCGAGCTCGACACCAAGCTCAAAGTCCTTTCTGCTGAACTCGAA
The DNA here is from genome assembly GCA_038092775.1 of Boletus rubescentipes. NCBI lineage: Eukaryota > Fungi > Basidiomycota > Agaricomycetes > Boletales > Boletaceae > Boletus > Boletus rubescentipes. Next base: position 14,652 of record JBBPRA010000281.1, on the reverse strand, counting down.
CCCGCCAAAGAACAAGCGCGTGTGGCGCGTGCTGAACTCCAAGCCCGCGATGCCCAAATCACGCTTCTCGAGAGCGAGAGCAAGCGCTGGCAAGAGCGCAATGCGCAGTTGTTAAGCAAGGTTGGCGTCCCTGTCAATTTGACGATTTGTGTATTCACTCGGTCCATAGTATGATCGTATCGACCCCGTTGATCTGCAAACGTTGAAAGAAGAGGTGGACACCTTGAAGACGCAAAAGGCGGACCTGGAGAAACGTCTCTCTGAGCACGACGCCAAGAACTCGGAGACCTCCACCAAGGTACGCATTCGTGCTCTGCCCCATCTAAATCCTCTGAAACGTTCGCCTTTGCAGGTGGCGACCTATGAGGAAAACATGCGCAAGCTCAGGAACATGAATAACAACCTGAAACAACAGCTCGGTGCTTCGAATGGCGAGAAGTCGACCTTGAATCGGACGCTGGCTGATTTGCAAGCGGAGCTCAAGAGCGTGGTTGTGGAGAGGGATTCCCTACGTGCCAATACCGGGAATGGCGCCGAGGTATCCAAGGAAGTCACGAGTCAACTGGAGTCGCTGCGTCAAGAAAAGATTGCGTTGGAGAAGGCGCTGGCGGATGAAAAGGCGTCCAAGGCTGTTGCTGCCCAAACTGCGCCATCACCTGATCAATCGTCTGTTATTGTGCGTTCCTACATCCTTTGTTCGATTCGGGCCTTGTAACCGTTCAACAGGAGAGTTTGCGGTCCGAGAGGGACAAGTTGCTTGCCGAAAAGGAGAGCTGGAGTAAATCTTCTTCGGCTGCGGAGTCGTCCGATACTGTCAAGGGTCTATTGGAAACAGAAAAGGCAGAGCTCACGAAGGCTCGTGACGAGGCACTTGAGCGTTTGAAGGTATGTCAACGCCATGCTATTGCTGTCTTGGATTGCTCACCTGGTATTCCTCCAGGCTGCCGCGGAACGCGCGAACAAGGCGATCGACGATGCGAGAAATCTGAAGCAGTCCAACGTAAGCTGGGTTCGCCCCTTTTGATCATAAGCGTTCTAACGACGCGTGTAGGAAAAGTTCCAGACGAGAGTCTCGGAGATGCAACGGACGCGTGAGGCGGCGATTGCGTCGGCTGTTGAGAAAGCCAAGAGCGAGATTAACAGCACTTCCGCTGCTACACCGAATACGGATGAGTTGACGAAGAAACACGCGCAGGAGATGGCTGCTCTGCGCGCGGAACACGAGGCTGCACTCAAAAATGCGGTTGACGCCGCCGTCGCTGCTGCCAAGGCAGACGCCACCCACACCCCCTCCGACAATGCCACGAAAGCAGCCATCGAGGCTGCCATCGCCGACCACGACAAAAAAATGCACGCCAAACACGCCGAAGAAATATCCGCCGCGGTTGAACGCGGCAGAATGGAACAAGGCGCCAAGAGTAAACTCAAGGACGCACAGCTCGTGCGGTCGCAAGCCAAGGTCAAGGAACTGGAAGCGCAGGTGTTGGAATGGCGTAGAGCTGGACTGATACCTGACGGGACCGCCCCTGCTGCAGCACCGACCTTTACGAGTGCAGCTGCTCCCCCTGCTACGCCTACCACGCCCGTTGCGTCGACGTCGACTATCCCCGCACCCGCACCTGCTCCCACTCCTGCAACCAAAGACTCGGCGCCAGCACCAGCGCCAACGCCAGCACCAGCACCAGCACGAGAGGTGCCCATAGCATCAACATCGACATCAGTACCCGCTCCCAACCCCAACGCTGCCGCACCACCCCCATCCGCAAGCGTAGGTCCAGCCCGCCGAGCGCTCGGCGGTGCCGTCCCCCTGGGCACGACCGACAACGCCGCACGCGGCCGAGGCACATTCCGCGGACGCCCCCCACGTGGAATCAGCATACGCGGTGCCGCACCTGGTCGCGGCGGCGGCGGCGCGGGTACGGGGCCCTCTCCGACTGCGACCACCGCTGCTGCGCCCGTCGGCGTGCAGATTATGGGTGCGGCGAATAAGCGTGGGCGGGATGACGAAACCCAACCAGACGACTCGTTGGCGAAGCGGTTGAAACCCGCCGCGGGCGAGGGTGCTGCTGCTACAGGCGGCGCCGGCGCTGCGTCGAGCACTGCGGGAGGCAATAAGCCGCCCATCGCGATTCGACGACCGCCCCCCTCATGATTCACTTTCACCATCCTTACGTTTACGTTTGTCTTTGTCGCCATTTGCTCGCATCTTGTATCCTTATTATCCACGCGTCTTTTTCGCATCGTATCACAACATGTTTCCGTTTGATGAAGATATCACGCCTCTCCAACGTCGTTTCGGACGTGCAAATGCAATAATTCAATCCATGATGGACATGCGTTAGTATTAAATTTTTAATAAAGAGAAAAACCAAAAAAAGGCATAAGAGTGGATCCAAGAAAAACCTTCCGCAAAAGACTAGGCGGAAAAGACGTAGGACAACGTTGCGGGACGTCACGAGAGGCAGCGTAAACGAGCTCGTTGCGAGGGGGCATCAGATGGTGAGACGGATGGTAAACCAATGAGGAGCAAACAAGAAAAAAAATGGTACTGTTCGATGTGTTGATTGTGGATAGCAATAGATAATAGCGGATGTGAACGCAGTGGACGTGTGAAATGATAAATGGGTGGGGTATGAATGGGATGTGTGGAAGCAAGGATAGACAATATGACGACAGGGTGAAAGCGAGGGTAAAATTGTGTGGATGTGAACTAGATCATGACGCAAGCATAGGAAACATAAAACTCGGGGGGTCATTAGAACGGAAACGATTCAATACTTGAAATGGGGGTGGTGTGAGAGTCAATAAAAGATTTAGAATGGATGGGCACGATCAAACGACGATGGTCCGTGACACTCTTCTCGAGACTGCCTTTCCAGGGACCATGGCCTTGATCGCGCGGCGGACAAAAGTCGATCTGTTTTCGTCCTTGCATGTGCGGGAAGAACTTGTGCTTGCGTCTTGACCAGCAGTGATAAACCCAAATTCATCGACAGACGTCGATCGCCTCCAAGCGTCGTCGCTGGAGACGGGTGGAGGCATCGCACGTTTACTCGCCCCGAACACGCCGAATCCACGGGCCTGGCTAGCCTTGGCATGCTCTGCGGTGCTCAGGGTGTTATGCACAGGTTTGAGGTTGTCTGATTGGTAACCTTTCCCGACACGCTTCACACCAGAGGTGGCCATGAGGAATCGGTCATAGACACCTTCCAAGTGTCGTCGGTCGGGAGACTGGAGAACAGCTTGCTCGCATGACTTGCGGGGAGGGTAAGGTTCGACGTGGTACGGAGACGAATCCAAGTCATTGAACTGAATAGAACGCCCGCGGGTTGGTTCAGGTGTTGTCGCGGGATCCTCCCTGAACCTCGGCGAAATGGGAGGTGCAACAAAGAGGCTTCTGTCGAGAACAGCCGACAACCTGGGTGAGGGAGAAGACACAGGAGCTACAAGGTGCGGCAAATCATCAATGCACAACGCTTGGTCAACTTGCACGGTACTGCTCACCCCTGTTGAGTTCCAGCTCCAACTTCGACACGTCTTGAATATGTCTATCCAAGTTACTTTGAGACTTGGATTTCTCTCTCCGTTTCGATGGACTGCTGTCAAAGAGACCACTCGTCGCTGAACCTGTCTTCGTCTGAGCAGGCGATCTGGTCGAGATTGTCGCACGGCGTCGACGCGGAGTTTGCATGAGCACACTGATCGAAGGGAGTACAGGCAGCGACGATTCTGGAGCATGGACGTATGAGAAAGACGTGCTGGGATCTTCTCCACGAGACTGTGCTGGTGAAAGTGGCGCATCCGGATCCGTAGAGTCGGCGAAGATTTCGTTGGCTGCAAGGAGACGTCTTGGGAGGCGAGAAGAGCGACTCGCATTCAGTGTATTGTTGTTGTTTTGAGTTGGAGGCGGTGAACTGTTCAGTGTACCATGATACTGCGAGGAGGAACGGGAAAGGGGTGCAAGCGGAAGCGGAGCAGGAGGTGTGACCGTTGTAGAAGCAAAATTCTGGCGAGTTTCTTCGACCACCTCTGTTTCACAATGGATCAACCAACCTCTTCTCTAGCCATACATGCTAGGACTTACTCTCGACGCTTTGGATCCACAAGTTCATACGATCAAGTGCGACCTCATGTTCAGGCCGGATGTTCTCCCAACTGAATCTTCCTTCTTCGCGGGACCGCCTCTGCTCAAAATCGATCGGTTCAGGGGAGGCGCACCAGACCGGTGTAGCACGACCCGTGAGCTGAGCCAGAGTAGAAGATTTGTAAAGCCGCATGCCCTTGTCTAAGAACCACGATACACGGTAAGCCAATGCAGGTAGGGAACAAAATTGCATACCAATGGAAGCCTTGACACTATGTTTCAACGAGTTCAATCCCGACTCGCTGTTCCTGCGCACTTCTACAGGCAATCCAATATCAGTCACAGACTCGTTCTTGACCTGACTCCCTTCAGAAAGCTGCTTCCCAACACTTTGACTGCGCCCAAGTGCGGTGATGGACCCGTTCCGCGACGACAGTATCTGAGCTGATGTGCGCACACCGACCTTTGCAACTTCGATCTCGCTCCTCTCCAAATTCGACGAGGAAGAAGATATCGTTGTCACTGTTTGCGTGGTAGTAGGTCTTTCACCCTCGACGTTAGCGGTAACTCCTTTCGGTGTCTCGACTGCAGCAGGAAGCTGGCGCTTGGCTTGAGCAGAGGCGGCTGCAGCGATGACCTCTGCCTCTACCTCGGAGTCATCATCGTCAGAAGAATCCGAGTCCTGATCACCGTGATCATCAGCGCTCGTGTCAGTCAACCTGTTCATCTCCCTCAGCCGTTCGCGCTCCCTTTCCCAGTCCATCATCCGGTCTCTGACACTTCCCCTCGTAACTGTCGTCGCGCCGGATAAATTAGCCGCCAGTGGAATTGTCATCGTAGAGATGTCCTGTTCCTTCACAGAGGTTTTGGGACCGAGGGGAGTGACTCCAGAAGCTCCGCTAGGCATACGGGCATCCTTGCGAGCATGCACCTGAGGAGGCAAGCCTGCATTCTCCTTGTTCTCCTTCTGCGCCGTTGTGCGACCCCTCGCATTCTCCTTTCCTCTATCCTTCTTCTCGCCACCATGTCTCACTGGACGCCCGACACCATGTGCACCCAGATCAACGTTCCGAGCGAACCCAGTGAGATCTACGAGCACACCAGCACGGCCACGAGTCCGAGGTGGTTTTCCCGATAGTTGTTTCGAGGCGGAAGTCTGTCGAGAAGTTTGGGGTGTGTGGAATGAAACTTGGCTATGTGTCTGGGAAACGCTCCGGCGAGTTAGTAGGCGAGTAGATGCACGTGTGCGTGTGTGATTCGCTTCCGGGGTCTGAGGCTGCGCAAGACGAGAAGGTGCAGGTTTGGGTTTCTTCTCTGGGGTAACTGCTTGTCCCGACAAAATGGATGGCTCCTTTGCAGAAATCGAAGCGATGCGCGGAGAACGTTGCGGAGTACCAAGGGAACGTCTCACCGCGAGATTCGAGTTGAGCGAGATCAACCTCTGCGGCTGAGGTGTGGTGATATTCTCCCAACCTTTAGGATTATTAGGATCTTTCTCCTCGTCTGATTCAACAATTTGGCGTTGAGACTTGACAATGGGTGAAGCTTGGACGGTTGAGAGTTTTCTCGTGCGGGACACGGTAGAAAGACTAGGAGGTGCACGCAATTTGGGCTGTGACTTTGATCGTGAGTGGGTCCTCGTTCGCACGGAAGTAGGAGATGCTTGTCCCACGATAGCATGACGATTCGACGCCATGAGTACTTCCGAGGGGGATTCGGGTGAGCGAGATTTTGACGCTGACGGTGTTACTGATGCAACCCTTGGAGTAAATTCCGTTCTCGACGCCGGTCGCGAAATACCCCCAATTCTCGATGCTGGCCTTGACGCAAGCTCGGTTCTCGATGCTGGTCGTGACGCAGGAGATCGTGGCGTAGGCTTTGATGCTGACCACGGAAGAGACATGTCAAGAAGACGTGATGAGGATGGTTCTTTCTCCTTCTCCTTCTCCTTGAAAGACTCCTTGAAAGAATTGAAGAACAAAGACGTGCGAGTGTGCGCGGTGGACGGGGCTGCTGCCGATGCTGATTTCCCTGTAAAATGCCATTGAACAAGAGACACAAGGGGTATTATGAGTAACCTACTGTGCCCGTGAACAGGCGTCGCTGGGATCACATCCCAGTAAGGATCTCCCATTAATTCTGCAGCTGTACACCGCAGGTCCGCATTGGGAACAATCATGCGTTTCAGCAAACGCTCGGCGGGTTGGGACATGGAATATTTTCCAACCCATTTTCCGCGCATCTACGACGCCGTTAGCCGAGTAGGATTTGACAGTAGATCAAGAGCACACACAGTCCGATTCCAGTATTTCTCCAAGTCTTCCTTCTTTTCAAAGACCTCGCCTTCCTCGTATTCGAAAGGGGTGCGTCCAACGAGAATTTCGAAGAAAGTTACTCCAAGAGACCAAATGTCGGATTTCCTAGTGTCGTGAGGGAGTCCACGAGCACGTTCAGGGGAGAGATACTGGACACATGCTTGTAAGTACCAGATAAGGGGGATGAATGCTGACATACCTCGGGTGTACCATAGGTCAAGTTACTGTGAAAAGCTTTGGGAGAAGTAACATCATACTTTTCAGCAAAACCGAAATCGACAAGAACAGGGATGTTGGCGGGAGAGAGGAGAATATTTGCTGGCCTGAAGAGAAGAGTGCTAAGTATTACATTGAGTTACAAGCAAGATGCGCACGTACTTGATATCGTTGTGTACCACACCCCTGGAGTGTATGAAATGAACACCAGAAAGAAGTGATTTAAACCACTCCTTTGCGCGTGACTCTGATACCTCTACTGGAACAAGGGAAGGGAGGTACGCCCTAGAAACGCGGATGAGTTGAAGCAAAAACAGTAGGGAGCAAGACGGACATTGTGATGAGCGCATAAGAAGGGGTGATGATGAACGAATGAAAGGGTACGATGGATGGATGTGGGTCGTTCTTGAATGATCTAACGATCTTCATTTCATTCCATCTGACGCGTCGGTGGTTGTAAGCTGGGTCGAACGAAGGTTGGCAAGAGAAACGTACAAAGAGCGCACTCTAGCAACTGTGGTGGAGGTTTTGGAGCGATGAACGAGCTTCACCGCGACCTCTATGTCCTTGACTTTGCCAGAGGCAGACTTTGGGCGGCAGAGCCATACACTGCCCCAATTTCCAAACCCGATCTAAAGGGGTGAAGGGTGAGGAGAAAAGAAGGCCAGATGAGAGGGCGTACTTCTTTGACAAAGTGAAGACGTTCGGCAAGGAGGTGGTCGGAGAGCGAGAAGACGTCGGATACTTCTGAGAGGGAGTCCATGATGGTCAACTAATACAAGTACAAGCAAGAAAGAGTTTAAAGGCAAGACCAGACAGCGACTCGGCTTCCTCTCAGAGTGCCTGTCGAGTCGTTCGCTTCCTCAAACCCCCCTCCCTTGATCACTCGAACGAGGAACAAACATTTGTAAACAACGCGTACGAACCGTGGGAAAAACGCGTACCATGTCACGCATGTCACGACCCACGAGGACAACACACCGATCACACGTGTCCGCAATCGTCCATGTCCAGAATCCAGAATATTGACCGAACTGAGTCGTAGGCTGTAACCGGCCCGAAGAAAACCGCCGTCCACATCGGGTTGTCACCTCGGAATTGCCAACGCTTGCAAGTTTCACTGACACATGGCACCACTTGCACAAGCTCTCCAGGTCTCGTTTCAATCCAAATGTGACGACGGTACCTTTTATTACCGCTGCGCGCTTGACCCCAGTTGGGCCATCATAGCGTGAGCAAGCCCACGTTGACCATTCAATATCAACTGACGCGTCATTCAGTGTCCCGCAAGGAGGTAGGCACCCGCATTTTGCGTAATTTCACTGACATTGAACGAGTGCTATTGCAATACCTTAGGCTACTCCTTGGGCACCATTGTTGAAGCCTGTATCCACCGCCAGTCCGGTTCCTCTCACGTAGACCCCATCTACGTCAGCGCACATTTCCTGCGCGCCACCAACGCCAGCGTTGGCCAAGTTCACGTAAAGGTGCTCAAGTCTGGCAAGACCTTCACCAATATTCTTGCAGAACTCGTGCAACAGGTCGGTGGTGCATTTATGTGCCTTTGCGCTGCTTGTCCTCCGTACCTCAATTGATGTATCTCAAACCTCAAGGGGACCACGAGGATAACTGCTCATCTCCTCTTTGGCGATCTCTCTCCGTCGCAGCCTGGTCAAAAGCAAAGGGTCCTCGCGCCCCCATCTTCTTACGCACGCCGTGTGCCGCTGTATTCCCACCCGAGCACAGTGTCTCACGATGCGCTCAGACCCCCATGGATGACAAACATGGCAACTCAGATGTCTGTTGACACAGTTTTGCTGGGTCATAATGATCCGAGCAGCACAACGAGAACGACGACTGAATCGGTTGGAGGAGGCGGCGTTGAGTGGGGTGCTTGGTGCGAGCTGACTCACAAGGACGATAAGCTCACAACGTCATCCATACCCTTCTTTTGCGATACCTTCCTCAACCTACCCAGCTTGCTACCAGAAAGTGAACCGGGTAGTGCAGGAAGGAGGAGAAGGTTAGCATCCTCCCAGGGCCCAGGCAGTGACAACATACTGAAATGTTCCTTATAGCTGGTTCCCTACCATCACCATGACAGTAGAGTTCAAGGCCAGACTGCCATCATCCGACAACTATTCAACTCGCACGGTTGGTGTATACAGCGAATCACGATTTCAGAATGATCCCGATGGACGCCATAATGCGAGGGTGGAAGTTTGGACAGCACCTTCTCAAATTGGCCAGGGAGATGTCGCTCAAGGATGGAGGGATCAACAATATTGTATTGCTGTAGCTGACCAAATTGCGTTGATGATCCCCGTAGAGGTGAACATACGGCAAGGAACCAAGCTTTGAATTTGGTGGTCGCCGTATCGTATATCCGTGATCAAGCTCGCGTTTTGCCGTTTCAGAATCATATTTATTTATATCCCACACCAGCATTTTCTCCCATACTGGCGGCTTGTCAAGCAACCTCTCTTTTATGTACGAGTGGTATATTTATGTTCTTTTCGATGGAGCGTAAGGATGCGAGTCTACCATCACCGGGTGCTTCTATCGCCGGAGTCCTGTGCTGTGAGAGCGTGCACACGATCCTGCTATACTGTCACCAGATCCAAGAAGGATACCTCGGACAAGCTACGCGTGTCAACACTGGTACCCAATTTGGAACTACATGTACCATCAATCTTCCATTCAGCAGATAAGGCCCAAGATGGGTGATATTCCCCACATCGATGACTTGTTTTATTTTATCATCACTTCGCCGCACCGTACTCGTTTCCGAGTTTGCACCGCAGCCTGCGCAGTAACAATTCCCTACAACGGGAATGTAATCGCACTGTTGTTATCACACGACCCTCATTTCGCGAGCTTGGCGAGCGATAACTTTACCCATGCTATCGTCTCGCCACGATGACTGGTCACTCCCTTTATGGGCGCCTCCCCTTCAAGTACGTCGTCTGTGCATCATTCAAGCCTTGGTTAATCGCTTTGTGGTGACTTCCCACAGGTAAAAAGGCTTATAGCTCCGCGGTAGAAGTACCTGGACCGTCCTTTCTCAGGGACTGCCTTTCGACTCTCCTGCTTGACGACATGTGTTTGTGAGAACCCAGTTCGAGGTTATTTCCAGGCTGTCCTGTCAGCCCGTGTTCACACTTCCTCCCTGGAGTGATACACGTCGGTTAAAGCGATATCGGACCCCGTCCAGATGCAGTGCCACCCCCAGCCGTATAAAGGGTTCTTTGCTTCAGGCCAGAATGCCTCACCCTTCTCACCATCGTTGTTCTATTACTTGGACCCTTGCGTCAACATACAGTCATGTCCAGATTCGTTATAAATTCTGTTCCCTTTGCGACCCGTCTCCGAGCCTCGTTCGGTGCGAAGGAGCTCCTTGAACGTGACCGCAAGCGTGCAGCCAAGTTCCTCACTGGCTTATCCCCACATGGACCTACCAGGGCTTTCAGGCGGCCTCGGAGGCCCCTCGCTGGCATGATTGATCCTGATAGCATCGACGTGACGGATTCAGGTAAGTGTGTAAAGCTTGGTACTGTCCCAAAAGTGTATTAAACGTTGGCAATAGGTGTAACATACACGATGTCCGTTGGTGTCGGGAATCCCCCCACTCAGTATAACCTTCTCATTGATACCGGTAAGTTTTTGTACAAGATGACCTCAGTCGGATGATCTCAACATCCGAGTCACCTTTAGGGAGTTCAAACACGTGGGTTGGCGCGGGTGGACCCTACAACCAAACGAACACCAGCCAAGACACTGGCAACACCATCGTAAGTTTACTCTTGCCAGTGAAGTGACGTTAGCATTGGCTTGATACCCTCGGTCACAGAACGTTAGTTATGGCTCCGGAACCATGTCCGGAGAAGAATGTTGGCATTTTTTTTCTTTTCGTTGCAGGGGTCAGACAGAGCTCACGGTCGTATAGACAGTGACACGGTGACCTTGAATAACAATCTTGTGATTCAGAACCAATTGATCGGCGTTGCTTCGTCTGCCCAAGGTTTCAGCGACGTGGATGGAATTATTGGGTGCGTACCCTGACCAAGAAACCAACTGGTCGCGCATTGACGAGTAAATCAAAGGGTCGGCCCAGTCGATCTGACGCAAGGCACTGTTTCAAACACGACAGAAGTGCCGACAGTCACGGACAACCTCTACGCGCAAGGGACGATCCCAGCAGACTCGTTGGGCATTTTCTATGAACCCTCGTCGACTACTGATGTCACGAACGGCGAGCTGAACTTTGGAGGACCTGATGACAGCAAGTGAGTTATCTCACAGTCATCTCTCTCTCTGACTAAACTCTATCACGAACGGTAGATATACCGGGAACCTCAACTACGTGCCAATCACATCCACCTCTCCTGCGTCAAGCGTGAGTTCAATCTGTTGGGATGCAACAACCAACTTTCTCATGGACGTGCTGTTATAGTACTGGGGAATTGATCAATCTGTGACTTACGGAGATGGCACCTCCCTTTTGCAGACTACTGCGGGCATCGTCGACACAGGCACCACACTTTTGCTCCTTGCTACGCACGCCTTCCAGGCCTACCAGAAGGCGACAGGAGCAACTTTGGATCAGTGAGATAGCCTTGCATTATCGTAAATGGTGCAATTACTCAATATACGGGATACAGGACCACCGGCTTGCTTACCATCACGGCGCAACAATACGACCAACTTCAGAGCATGTTCTTCAATATCGGCGGCGTATGTTTTTGCGTACCGCCTCGGATCAACTGACTGACTCAGAGATCCATAGGTCACGTATGAGCTGACGCCCAACGCCCAAATTTGGCCGCGTGCGCTCAACTCTGTGCTCGGAGGCGAGGAGGGCCAGATTTATCTCATCACTTCCGATCTCGGATCCCCAAGCGGATCTGGTCTCGACTTTATCAGTAAGTCATTTTTGGCACGTTGTATGTAGTTGCTCACGTGCCAACTTCAACAGACGGGTTCGGGTGGTTGCAGCGCTTCTACTCGGTCTTTGACACGGGCAATAGCCAAGTTGGAATCGCCACGACCCCGTATACTGACGCTGAGACTAACTAGGCTGGTTATATAGACTGTGTTAAGACTTGGAAGAGATTGGTGGACTCTTCGTATGATGTACCAGATACTAACAGTGTGTAATCGATACTTGCTCTTGCAATGGACCTGCAACGCGCTTGTCAGTGATCGATTGATCTGCGTAGCTTACGCGATAACGGTGAGTGTTGTCATCCCCACTTTGCAAGCATACAGTGGCACAGTAAGCCATGACGTCAATGAAGAAATCCAACTCCTGGCACGCATAAAAGTGCACGCCATCCTCGATCGTCCCAACTCCTGTTTGCACGATGGCCCAGTTAATGCCCCCTGCCCCAAAACCCAAGTCCCGCCTCGCTCGCTACCGCGTCCTGTCGCCTCATGCTTCTATTCATGTCTCTCCGCTCCAACTCGGTGGAATGAGCATCGGGGATAAATGGCACAAACTTCTGGGAAGCATGGACAAGCAAGCGTCCTTTACGCTCCTGGACGCCTTTTATGAAGCCGGCGGGAATTTCATCGACACGGCCAATAATTAGCAAGTGTCTTTGGGATTGCATAGCGCTTTCGCGACTGACATGTCATCTTAGCCAGGATCAGAGATCGGAAGAATTTATTGGCGACTGGGTTGAGCAACGTGGGATTAGGGATCAGCTTGTCATTGCGACCAAGGTCAGTGCTAACGTCCCCTTGGACAACGTCCTGTTGATCCATGGATATGGACAAGTATTCGTCAAATTATATGCAAGGGGAGGCTGCCGTGCAGCAAAAGGTGCTGTACGCGGGAAACAGCGTGAAATCGATGCACGTGAGTGTCGAAGCGAGCTTGAAGAAACTGAGGACGTCGTACGTCGACATCCTCTATGTCCACTGGTGGGATTGGGAGACTAGCATCGAAGAGATGATGAACGGCCTTCACACGCTCGTTCAACAGGGAAAGGTGCTCTACCTGGTACGTGTCGAAAAACATTCTTGACATTGTCTTGACTCGTTCTGGTTTATAGGGTATCTCTGATACTCCGGCATGGGTAGTTTCGCAGGCGAATCAGTACGCTCGGGATCACGGTAGAACCCCGTTTGTGATCTACCAGGGCCTCTGGAATGTCATGGATCGCTCTTTTGAGCGAGACATCATTCCCATGTGCAAGGCCCATGGTGAATTCTGAGTTATAACCAATCCTTTATCCTGGCTGACTTACAATCGCCTACAGGTATGGCCATCGCCCCGTGGGGTGTACTGGCTGGCGGGAAGCTCCGCACGGATGAGGAAGAAGAGCGACGTGTTCAGTCAGGAGAAAAAGGACGTACGATCTATGATCCGGAATGGATGCGAAACGACAATGAAAAGGCTATGAGCGCGGCATTGGATAAGATCCCCAAAGAAGTCGGCGCGAAGCACATCACCGCGGTGGCAATTGCATATGTCATGCAAAAGGCGCCTTATGTGTTCCCAATCATCGGAGGCCGCAAGGTGGAGCACTTTGAGGCCAACCTTGAGGCGCTGGAGATCGTCCTTACGCCCGAACACATGAAGCATTTGGAGAGCGTCATTCCGTTTGACCTTGGTTTCCCGACGTCGATGATTGTCAGTCTGTGGTCCACCTTTCTTTACCCATATTTCTGACTGTTTTTCGTGTACAGGGCGATGGCAGTGATTACAATTTTATGATGAAGTCGGCTGGTTATTTCGAGAAGCAACCTAGTGTTGGAGCGATTTTGCCAGACGCCTCCTGAATCCGAAATTGCAGGGTAGCGTGTCTCTCCTGAGTGAGTGTATTTATTTTTACGTTCGAGAGATGAACGATGTACTAGTAGCGATTAACTTGTGGTCGGGCTCGTGCCCTACAATTAAGTCAGCCTATCGTCTGATGGTAAAAATGGATGATCCCGGACACCCGTGGTGCTTCCAACATCGTCGATTGAAGTTCAATTCGTCTTTCAATACCGGAAGCAGGAGCAAGGATAATGATCCGCTCAACTAATAGCCTCCCGTAGGCAGCTCCTTAGGTAGGAGGGCAATATGGAATTTCAATTTTAAGTCACCGTGACTGGCACTGTCCCCTGTCAGTCGACCTCGGAGTCAGAGCCAATGTTACTGCGTTTTCCCTGATATCTGGTAACGCTACAGTCGGAAGGGCCATGTCGCGCATAAGTACCAGACGTCCGGATATCCGTTCCGTAGACAGAACGTGAAGTGGATCGCTGCAAAGTTTGGGAATGGTGATCCATGGTCATACACATACCTTGAACTTGCCGAGGGATGCCGTTGCCACTGTCACCCTCGACATCATGATTAGGTAGTCTGGTGACCAGACTTAGATAGATGATCACCAGACTGGACATGAAGCTTTGAAGTGTCTTCCGTCACTGTCAAGCATGCATAGGCCCACTGGCAGCCTGATCTCTACACGGAATCATAACCATAATTCCGAGTCAATCGAGCTGAGTAGAACTCTCACGCGCAAGTAGAATCCTAAACTCAGTTTATGTAAACTCCGTTGACATGTTATCCCACTGGCAGCACTCACTGGCAGTGAGCCTGCCACAAAACTTACCCTCCGTCACAATGGTTACCATCGGATGAGTCCTGACGAGTTGTCAATAATAGCGGATTCACTATACCATTAATATTCGTGGCTATATACAGTACTACCGTGTCTAACTAGTCCCTCAGGCCTCAGGAACCGCTTGCGAAGACTTTACATGGCAATTAATACCGTAACTTATCGCTTCGCGGTGTGGTTTGCAGCCCGGCGCGTTTTTCAGGGTTCAGGAATAACTCTTCAAGTTCCTCGTTCCGTCCCAATTTTCATGTAGGGTGCAAGAGGAAATGTCTGTTGTTGCCGTGGAATCGTATCTGCAGACATCAGAGGTGAGTTCGTCTCCGCTCTGGTAGCCTGATCCCTCTGATCCTCAATCCTATGTATAGTATGGTATTGGTAAGAAGCTCTCAGAAATACGTCCACGTGCTAGCTAGAATGTTTG
>JBBPRA010000280.1:0-33186 GCA_038092775.1 Boletus rubescentipes | reverse complement strand
CCATGTAGCTAGTTACAATACATCCCATTGAGCACACCCACTGCCTGCATGCTGACTGCTTCCATTTTCAGATGATCTTCCTGTAGGCACTGTTACATGAGTGTCACAGACGGTTGAGGGAAGAGAGCAAAGAGTCCTTCCAAGTAGGACGTAGACTTATAGAGGCAAGCAGAGGTAAATGAGCAAAGAGTCCTTCAAAGTAGGATGTAGACTTGTAGAGATAATCAAGAGCTTGATGAGCTCTGGTGCAACAAGGTACAAGAGCTTGGCGAGTTCTGGTGCAACAAGGTGAACTAGGGGCAAAGGCAGGTTAGGCCTTGAAACAAGTGACTCAAGACAAGAGAGATGTGATGCATGTATTGTGCAGATCAAGAGTGTAGAATAAGTACAAATGTGTGGACTTATATACTCGAGAGGAGATCTGCTGAGTAAGCGAAAGAACATGACGGAACTAAGTAGAACGTTCCGCTGAGTAAGAATGGAAGGTCATGGAAGGTTATGGAAAGAAGGATGAGTAAGAGGAGTACGTAGCAGATACAAGAGAATCGGCTAAAGGAGTAATCGTCCATGACTAAGAAGAGATAAGCAAAGAGTACCCCCTGTCCGGTAGTAATGCAAGGAATGGCATAGGGATTAAAGGGCGTGTACAGTGAATGTGAGGGGTCCCAGGATAAGGAGATAGTGATGGTAAGCATAACAAAGGGATCCCAGGAAAGGAGATGTAGCACGAAAAGAAGAGATGAGGAAAAGAGTGCTACCCAGGAAGAGAATTGTAACAGAAACCAAGTTAGGCAGCAGGAATACAGGGAGGTGATGGTCTGGGAGATGGAAAGGAATTCAGCAAAGCAAGAGCATCAACAACCTCAATGGAGATGCCCTGTTATGTTGGGAATTGAGCCAGTGCCAAAAAAGGGTGAAAGAAAAACCAACAATGTTGATGGGAATGGAGTTAAGAGTGGTGAGGGCATGGACAGCAATGTAACTGATGGCACTTGAGACTCAGATGACAGTGGGAGCATGCTTGAAGGGTGATACCAGCTAGATACTAAGATAGGTAATCAAGATGTAGATATACCTATTTTGGTCTGGCACAAATGGTGGTGAGCATGTGATAACAACTCAAACACAATATTTGCAGCTACCACTACACAACTCCATTGATCAGTTCCATATTTTTTTCAAACAGGGACATGAGGTGTACAAATGGTTCTGTAATGTCTGATCTACCATCATATTTATTGTTGTTGTATGCAAGGCTGTGTAAATATGCTGGCACAAATGACAGTGAATGACTGTACATATTGATGTAAGTCCACTGGCACACTGGTCATGTGTACAATACTACATATACCCATTGTACATCATAAAGACAGGAGTTGTCCCTTGTACCCACACCTCATAGTTACCCATTCTGTTTGTCCACCCATCTGTGTTTCCTGCCACAGGCCATGGCAGGTTTCCAATTGATTATCAGACTAGAGACCCAAATGGTCCCACAACTATGTATGCCCCCTCACCAGGTTACTGTAAGCCCATTGGCATACAGTCACATGTACAATACTATATATTCTGCTGCACCTTGTAGAGATCAGTAGTCACCCCTTGTACCCGTACCTCGTAGTCGCCCCAACAGAGCATGGTCCTGTTCTGTCGCCTGCTTGTCTCAGTGTTCCCGCCGTAGGCCACGGCAGGTTTCCAGTTACACCTCCAATGCAAAATGATAGTGCTCTGTTCTAAAGGGATAAAACAAATTGATGATGTACCATCAGGTCCTATGCCCGATCCCTGAATATTTTCTCTATGGCTGCACTGGAGTAAGACTTGGGACGTTCAAGCGCTGGACAAGTATGAGTAGAGTACCAAAGACAAGGCGTACCAACACTTACGTGCACCAAGAGCACGGTCCCAGATGAGCTGTGCCGCCACACCGAAAGCCCTCGACACTCCAAACAGTACCGTGTAAAACTGCATCTGAGTGAGTCCATAGTGAGTCAGTAGTACACCCGAGTGAGCATCGACATTTGGCCACGGGTTCTTGGCTTTACCAGCCTGCAAAGATGGTCAGCTGGAGTAGACAGTCGTATGAAGCGCACACCAACCTCTAAGAGGATGTCGGGAACAATATTGTAAACCTGGCCAACCAATCTAAAGAGGGGATCGTGAGGTAAATGTTTCAATGCAAATTCGCGCTGTGCCGTGTAGCGAGGATCCGTCTTGCGCAATACAGCATGTCCGTATCCCGGTACAACTTGGCCACCCTTCAGCGTAGACCACACATATTCTCTCACGGCCTCGTCAGTGGCGTTCTCGCCAATCTTTTCTTGCATCTTGCGTAACCATATCAGCACTTCCTGGTTGGCAAGACCATGCAAAGGCCCAGCAAGACCGTTGAGAGAAGCACCAAAAGCCAGGAATGGATCTGAAAGAGCAGAACCGACCAACTTCCCAGTATGGGCAGAGACGTTGCCACCCTCATGATCACTACACAGCGGGGTAAGAAAGACAATACCACCCAGACCTTAAAGCTTACCTGTGGATAGTAAGATAGAGTCGAAGAAGCTCCACAAAAGCCTCGTTTTCGCCAAAGCCGAGCATTGTAGCAAGGTTATGCGAGTAGTCTTTATGAAGATCGACAGCGGGGAGTTTGCCATCACCAAATACATTGCGATAAATCCGACCCGCGATAGTGGGAAGTTTGGCGATGCTGAAAATAAAAGTGAGAATGGAAAACCGAGAGCGGTATGGGCAACAAACAGATCCATTGCGTCCTCGAAGGTAGGCCCCCAATAATCCTTCTTTGAAACGCCATCCTGGTAGGCCTTGGCAAAGGCGGAATCGTGATTAAGCTAAAAAAAAAACCACATGAATTTCAGTCCCACGAGAGAAGAGGATAATATACCGCAGTGACAGCTAAACTGAACTGGCTCATTGGGTGCAGTGTAGGAGGGCATCTATCGAGGATCTCTTCAACGAACTCGGGAATTGCAGCACGGGCTGCCCAGTCTCGGGACAGGCCAGCAACCTGCGCTTGTGTTGGGACTTCACCAGTGACGAGAAGCCAGAAGAGACCCTCGGGTAATGGCTCAGAACCACCAGGCGCTTTGGGAAGAAGTTGCTGGCACTCGGGAATAGACTTGCCACGGAAGCGGATTCCTTCCTCTATCACGGACTCTGTTAGTGGCTAGGCTTGGCCCTCGGACGGTATGACTTACCCGCGTCAAGGACAGACCCGTCCCAGATTAATGCAGGTAGACCACGCATGCCACTGGAAAGAGGTAGGTTAAATAAGCGCAAGTCTGGGAGAGTGCTAGACCTGCCCGTAAAGCTGATCTACCAGGACGGGACCGAATGCCTTTTTGCCATGCAGTGCACGTATTTGCTTGACCTATGCGCGACTAATTTAGACCACCGGAAGAACCACGACAGAGAAGGTAAACCTTTTCTGTTTCAGAAGGAATTAGCTCGGCGAGCCGGTCCTTCAGCGTCGACTGTTTTGGAGCTGTTGAAGAAAACCGGGCCGAAGCGACGCCCGTGCGCGCAAATGGAGAACGTGACTGAGGACATGACGTGAGTCACCACCATAATTAACAAGAAAGAACGAGAGACATACGGCCTGAACAATGGAACGGAGGGATGCAGCCATGGCGGAAACTTGAAGAGACAACGGAAGCGGGCAAAAAAAGCGTCGAGGGAAATACCGGAACGACTTTATATTTGACGGCAAGCCACGTGGGAACTCGGATTAGGCTCATCTCTACCAAGGCAATCAATCCCCGTTACAGACATACAGTATCATATGGCGAAACGAAAGAGACCATCTGAGCAGCCTCTTTCGCTTCTACCCCAGGTCAGTTCGTTCTCCATTTTTCATCGTATTCACTCATATACCCCGTCCGTAGAAAAAGCACTACCGTCAACGTGCACACGCCAATCCATTCTCTGACCATGCTCTCGATTACCCTGCCTCGCCCCACTTGATCGACTGGGGTGAACACTACCCAGCATTCTCAGCATCTGGAAAGACCCCCGAGTTCGCCGACATCGGCTGCGGCTTTGGCGGCCTTCTTGTTGCGCTTTCCCCTCTGTTTCCAGACACATTGATGCTCGGTGCGTTTCCGTGGGAGTCCCGCGATCTTCAATCCCCTGACGACAACAGGCATGGAAATCCGTGTCCAAGTCACACAATATGTCCAAGATCGCATTGCCGCGTTGCGCGCAACTTCCGCGGGCCCCGCCCAGTCCACATCTTCCTCCACGCCAGCTTCCTACCAAAACGTGTCCGTCGTCCGCGCTAACGCCATGAAATTCCTTCCGAATTTCTTTTCTAAACATTCCTTGTCCGCCCTCTTCTTCTTATTTCCAGATCCGCATTTCAAGACCCGCAAGCACAAGGCCCGTATCATTTCTCCTACCCTCCTTGCAGAATACGCCTATGTACTTCGGCCCGGCGGCATCATATACACGATCACCGATGTGCATGATTTGCATGAATGGATGAAAACACATTTAGAGGCATTCCCATTGTTCGAAAGCGTCACCGAGAACGAGCTAAGGCAACATGGCCATGGTCCGATATTGGATGCCGTGTATCACAGCACCGAGGAAGGAAGGAAGGTTGAGAGAAACAGTGGCGAAAAGTGGCTTGCCTGTTTCAGACGCAAGGAAGTGTCCAGGATGTAACTTTATCATAGAGGAATCACATCACTGTAACTCTTCAATTTCAACCTCTGTCGTGTGGTCCGTCTTTTCTCCGCTACCGACTGCAGCAAGGAGGGATTGCGTTCTTTTTGCCACTGCGGCTCTCATTTCGTCGTGAAGGACTGTGCTAGCATCAACAGCCAGTCGGAAGATTTCCTCGAATCGATCGAGGTGTAACCTGGTGTCCATCGTCACGAGTGTTACACGCCCTGTACGAGGCATGACGGCAACAGAGATGTGTGGTACGTCGTTTTCTTCCAGGGTGTTTAGGTCCAATAACGGGAAAGTCGAATGCACTCCCCCAGTGATTGCACAAACGAAGTCGAACATCGCTACACCTGCGGTTGCAAGGGCTAAAGTAGTCCCGTTGAGACAGGCCGGAAGTAAGCCCCCATCTTGTTGGATGACTTGAATAAAGATGTCGATCTGAGACCTCGGGTAGAGATGTGTTTGCACGACAGGCTCGAATGTTGATTTTACGAGTGACGCCAGTTCGAGCATTCGTCTGACAAAGTAATGGTCAGCGTATGGAAACAGCAACCAATGCCGCGTGCAGAGTAGGCATCCCAGCTAAACCATCACTCACTTGTCCCCCCTAGTACGTTTCCTACGTTCGCCAGTGCTGAAGGTCGCGATGTGCACCTCAACGTTGATGTTGGCACGATCGTGAATAGTCTGAGATCGCATTTTCGCTTCTCGTGGACCAAGTACAGAAACCAGTACTTCAGTTAGACCATGGCGCATGGTGACAGACGCGTCGGCGGAGCCTTGCAGTGAGAAATCGATATCTATCTCTCTCAGTTCATATTGCTTTCGGCCATCCGATCTGAGAGCACCATCGTTGAGGATTTCTATCCGGGAAGCCTGAAAATATGTACACCTATATGTGAACTTGCCAACGTCAGGAACATGATGAACCTTTACCATCAAATGCGGAGGAATAGTAAGATTTGAGTAGGATCGATCCGCCGAATCCGGCTGGAGCTCTCGAATGTGGTAAGTTTCCAACAGTACAGTAGCGCTTTTGGTACTTCACGCGATCGGAGCTAAGAGTCCGTGCTATCACCTACAGTTCTACATAACATCATGGAGGGAAACGGTGAAGAATTTGTATACACCTCTCCGTCTCTTCTGGACACAGACCTCTACAAGGTAAATTGTTCATCCTTGTCTTCAGACTCGTCAGTCATGCGCAAGAGGCACGTAGTTCACTATGCAGCAAGCCATCCTGGATCACTTCCGAGAGACACAAGCCCTTTACAGATTCACCCACCGGGACCCTGATGTGTTATTCCCTCGCAGATGCATCGATTTGCTCCACAAGTCCATCCAACGTATGTGCTACCCCATATTGTTCGATACGGTGTTTTTCGAAATCTGTCAGGATTCCAGGATTTGCGCCTGACAACTGAGGAAAAGAACTGGTTGGCGAATACATGCCCCTATTTCTCTCAAGGATATCTCGAGTATCTTTCCGACTTTCAGTTCAATCCTATGCAGATATCAATCAGGTTTATCCCAGTCTCTGCCGATGGAGAAGAAGGCAGAGTCGAGATAGAAGCCAGCGGTCTGTGGAGAGAAGCCATACTTTGGGAGGTCCCCGTGATGGCCTGTTTAAGCGAACTCTACTTCCAAGTAGGGGCAACTGATTGGAGCTATGAAGGCCAGAAAGGTGAGCCTCATGTCCTGTATTCTTATTCATGGGTAGAACTGGCCCCACAGAGATCGCCTCTGCAAAGGCGCAGACATTGTTGCAGGCGGGATGTTCCTTTAGCGAATTCGGGACTCGGAGAAGGCGGTCATTCTATACACAGGACCTCGTCATTGCAGCTTTGAAACAAGAAGCTGACCAATTCTCTGGTCCAGGGGTCTTTTATGGAACGAGTAATGTCCGCATGACATCATCGAATACCGTTACTCAGAAACTAATTTTTGATCCACAAGGCCTACTTTGCAAAGAAATATGGTATTCATCCCGTCGGCACCATCGCACAGTACGTCCTTTGTATGTTTGATGGTCCGGTATGCTTATGAACGTGGTAGTGAATGGTTTATGGGGGTAAGCATTTCACTCGCGAAAGGCGAAAGGCGAAAGGAAGTTATCCTTTATCCAGGTTGCAGCGTTGAAGGGCTATGAAGGTGCAAACGCAAAAGCCCTGGCTCTTTGGCAGGAAACCTACCCGAGCAACTTCCCGCTTATCGCGCTCACAGACACCTTCTCTACCAAGGTCTTTTTACAGGCATGTCTCTCTGCTCTTAGCTCGTTGTCTCAGTCTTAGCAAACCAAAACGAAACAGGAATTTGCGAAGGATCCAGCACGCGCCGAAAAATGGACAGGTCTCAGACAAGACTCTGGCAACCCATTTGAGTTTGCGCCAGCAGCCAAGGCGATGTATGAGAGTATTGGAATGGATATCCGCACAAAGACCATCATCTATTCCGACGCTTTGAACTCAGACAAGGTACTTCGATTGAAGAAGCATTGTGATGACATTGGTGTTAATTGTGAGTGAGCTTTGGTTAAGAACCGGTGACCCGCTGTTTGTCATGTCATGTTCCAGGTTCCTTCGGAATTGGAACCTTCCTTACGAATGATTTCAAGACGAAGAGCAGCGGCTACGTAGAGAAAAGCAGAGCTCTCAACATGGTAATCAAGCTTGCAAAGGTTGACGACAACAATTGCGTCAAAATCAGCGATGACCTGGGCAAGGTGCAGTGCACGGGCAATTCCGTTCCCTACAGTCTTGACTTTCCACCCTCAGAACACAGGAGAGAAAGCTTCAGTAGAGTTTGTGAAGAAGTTGTACGGGTTACCCAACTAAGTTGTACAAAGGAGCAGAGAGAACCATTCCGCCATGATAGAAACTACGTGAATTTCACCGCAAGTGTTGTAAGAATGAAAGTGAAACTGTCTTGATGATCGAGAGTCATTGAATATAGAGTTGTCAAGAAGTCACGAGCCGCATCTTAAACTGCAAGGCACAAGAATATCTAAAATACAGCACTTGAGAAGTCGCATGTGCCCATAGTGCAAGCACCAGGCATTGCTCATCCCCACGAATAGGTAGCTATGTTGTAATACAAACTTAGAGCTCCCACGTTCCTAGTGCACCGTGGCGGGCCATGCCTGTGGCGACCAAAAGTCAGAAGTGACGAAACGAAGATATTACTGTTCGTCTCGCCTAGGGTATACCCCAGACCAAGAGTAAAAGAGTATTGATGTCCGGTCTGAAACAGGATGTGACTCTTCGTTATCCAACCCGAAAACCAGATCCAGATCCGCCGAAAAACGTGGGGCTGCTGTATTTGTGCTGGGAAATCAGATTTTAAACGCGAAACCTACGCGGCAATGAACGCACAAGGCAAAGTATGACCAGGGAGGGCCGTGTACTGTGCACAAGAATTGATAGTGAAGAGAAACTTAAGCGTTGATACGGATGCTCCTCTGATCGACTTGGTGAACGAGGACCTCAATAGTCTTCGAGACGTTGGCAGCAAAGTAAGCCCATCTCCTCCAAAGGTTAATTATGATGATAAAATGATAACACACTCACTGATGGACATTTCGGTACACAACAGTAAAGTTATATTCCCCAGGTTGACTCCGCAGCGGAGACGAGTTCCTATCAAACACAGTTTGAAATCGGTTGCAACACATACGACTTGGGACCTACAGGAAGAAAGATGTTGTCCCAGACAGTCCAACCCTGATCATAGCCTACTTGTTGGCGTCTCGGGATAACACGACCGCGGGCAGAGAACCAGAAGTCGCAGCCTAATTTCCTGTTACTTACTATTACTTGACTCACTATGGGTACCCGGTCCCAGTGGGCGGTGTGTCCGCCAGTGGCCAGGACTGTTTCTCAGAAGGTTAGAAGGTCGGTGTAAGTTATATACTCTGGGGGTTGAGTGTAGGCGTCCCCGGTGACGGGCTATCCCTCACTGCCATCTGACAATGAAGGTTCACTGGCACCGATGAGGAGTGAATTCTCAGGTGTTGCGTTGTGGAAATCCCCAGTGGCGTCTCCCTCTCAATTGTAAGCGACCGACCGCCGCGCGCATAGCCGTTACACCAAAAGGTAGAATACTGAACGGATATCGTTCAGTATTGCGGACGGTATATGTACCAGTTACGGGTCCTAGGTAAGCCGGCGTGCTTACATCAATGTTATCATGCGTAGTCCAGACGACATTCGAAGCTGCTTACACGGACTAGGTTGGTTGTGAGACGGCCGTATTCTTTCTCTGTTGCAGGCAACGTTGAAGAGAAGCCCGTGAACTGGGTGACGCATTGATGAAGAGTAGTTTTATTTTGTTGCGTCATTGGTAGTGCTGTATTTTCACATTCTGCCGCAACCACTGCAGATCCAACAACGTTTCCCATGTCGGATGTTCGATCACTCCTCAAGGCAAAACGACAAGAAATACGGATTGACCATCCCTTAGCATCTTACACGTCTAGCGGGCAGCTACGTTGCAGCGTTTGCGAGACAAATATCAAACATCCATCTGCATGGGACGGTCATTTAGGGAGCAAAGCACATCGCACGAATGCAGCACGCATCAGGGAGGATGAGAGAAGGCGAAAGGAACTGGAGCTGGAAGAGGAAGCTAAACGCCTCAAGCGAAAAGTACCCGAGGATGATATGAACGAGGACTTTGGAAGTACCACCAAAAAGTCAAAAGTCGCCTCTGCACCCCAGCTATCTGTGTCGTCCAACTTGCCTTCAGATTTCTTCTCTGACCCCTCACGAGCGCCTCTCCCTTCATTCAATGACTCGGACGACGACGACGACGAGACGGATCCGACGGCGGCTATCACCCAACCAGCGGACGGAGGTGGATCTTCACTTGACCAAGAGTGGATGCAATTCCAACAATCCGTCATCAATGCTCCCGACGCAATCGCTACATACGACCGCGCCACGGTTGTTGCAGTACCTGAGCTCGTCTCCGATCCAGCCGAGGGTTTCCCTACACATGATGATATACGCGCCACCCCCGCGACAAAAGTAGATGAGGATGAGAGACGGCGAAAAGATCAGGAGGAACGAGAGTTGATCATGGACCGGTTGATGGACGAGGAACGTGCACAGGAGGAAGCGGACATGAAGGTTGCTATTATGAAAAACAGGTTAGAAGCCCTGCGGAAGAGACGAGAAGCATCTCGGTCTGCAAAGTCAAATGTAGGAGTTGTTTGAGAGGACTCTGTATCGGGTACCCGTCTCGAACATTGGAACCAAGAATCGATCCTTTACCCGGACATTCTCCTTGTGAGTACCGACCCAAACAATCAATTACGATTTGGTGACCTCGTACCCTAGGGCTTTAAAACTTGTACTTGGGAATCCATGAACTCGGAACAGTACATCCTTGTGTTTCTTTTGAAACCAGGCTAGGAGCCTGATGATACTCCATGTCATGCATCAACTGTAAGCAGAACATATAACCGCATTTCGTAGATTACGCAGGTTTTGGGGCAGTAGAGAATAATCTGTATATTTATGCAGGCTTACGCTCACTCTCCTTACCTCTACTCGCTGAGACACTATCGCCCGCCTCGACTGCCCCCCAGTCGGTCCAATCTACTCCCTGCTTATGCACCATCATCAACGCAAGCATAAGTGGTAGGTACCACAAGCTTGTATGAAACAATGATCTCGCTTGTTTCTCCCCGCACGAGCGCCAAAACGCTGTGGCAGATCTAACCCAAAGGCAATTAGGTAGGAGGGAGGTCAGAGCAAATGACCATGTTGTGAGGCCTGAAAGCGGGAAAAGTATCGAACATATCGGTACCAAGAGTAATGTGTGCCGAAGGCTGACCAGTGCATTTTTCTGAGGAGAGAGGACCGATAGCATTTTATATCCTGCCTGGGCGTAAGATGCTCGTAGGAGATACGACAAGGAGTTGAAGTGAGGGAATTGCCAGCTGTAGAGCAGCATGAATAGGGATAAAGCGCCAAGGGGGTTGTCGATCATGGATACGTCGACAGGAACGTCTGTGAGGAAAGGTGGAAGGAAGAATTTGATCGGGTAGTCTGATGCTGGAAGCAATTTCCCGCCACAGGCTGTCCAGCCCATCAAAGGAGGTAGCCCACCAACTACTGCGCCAACCCACGTATTCGAAATGCTCTTGCGCTTCAAATAAGTGTATAGACCTGCATACAGACATATGTTTGCCGCTCCGATGGCAGCCGTCAAAGGGTTGGTCATGGTCCACAAGAGGACAGGACCACTGATGCCAGTCGCAATGGCGAAACAGGTTGCGTGTAGCGGGCTGATTGCGCGCCGGACTAGCGGACGTTGGCGAGTACGGACCATCTGCGCATCGTAGGGGACTTCTTGTAGTTGATTTAGCGTATTTGCCGAGGCTGAACACAGCGCGGTACCGAGCGCGGTGGATAGTAATATCGGTAGAGTGGTGGGCATTGGAGAAAGTGCAACTCCAGAGGTGGCCGTAAGGACGACCAATATGGTGAGTCGCGTCTTGGCGAGCTGGGCATAAATGTTCAGGAGACGTTTGGGTGTAAGGACAGCACTCTCTCGGAATGTAGGCAGAGGCTCTGCTGGTCTGCTCACTAAGCGGGTGAGATGCTGAGCACGCCAATTATCGTTGTGGAAGAAATAAGAGGCAAAATCCTTTTGAACAGGTGCACGGACACTCTGGTGGAAGAACGACCGTGCTGGGACGAGACGAGACGAGCGACTACATGGCACAAGTGCCAACAAAGTCCTCATTGCAACCTACAGATAGTCAGTCATTAGCAAATGTAGGATTGTGCTACACGTACTGAGCGACAGGCAGCACAAACTACTCAAATGCAGTGCTTGAAGTGGATGACTCTACGGGAGCCGGAGTTTGAAATTTGCCCGAGACCCAAGGCAACTCGTCTTTTCCAACCCGACAGCTGACAACATGCCTGGTACCCATCTGTTACCTCCGAACCTCCTCAAACTTTTCGCGCCTCGCCCACCACTTCCTTATCAGCGACCGGTAGGAAAAGACATCGACCGTGTGCGCTCCAAAGATGTTGCGGGCGTAGCAGACATTCTCGCACGACTCAAGGAGCAGTCAACCGCAACATTGCTGAGCGGTGAAGGCGATGCGATGGAAGAAGGCGAAGAACCCACTTTTACCCTTGCAGAAGAGACCAAACGGCAAATCAAACGGGAGGAACGCAAGAAGAAAAAAACCGAAGAGTTTAAAATTGCAAAAGAAACATGTCAGTATTTTCTTCGGGGCAATTTGTTTGTTCACTTATCGCATTGCCCTAGACAAGCCAGCAGACGATTCAGAAGCTATTGGAGATCCATACAAGACACTTTTCATCTCCCGCTTAGTAAGTCTCTCTTCGATGCAATGTTACCCTACTCTGATTTCTCAAGCGCAGCACAAAAATGCGACGGAGAACGATCTACGGCGCGAATTTGAGACCTTTGGTACCATTGAACGGGTAAGGATTGTCCGAGACAAGAAAAACCGTGGTAGGGGGTATGCCTTTATCGTGTACGAGCGTGAGAGGGACATGAAAGGTAGATTCATGCTTATTTCCGTTCGGGACATTTCTGCTCATACCCCTTTAGCCGCCTACAAGGAGTCTGATGGTCTCCATATCATGGGCAAGCGTATATTGGTGGATGTTGAGCGCGGGCGAACGGTGCGAGGCTGGAAGCCGCGGCGACTAGGTGGTGGTCTCGGCGGTAGACCCAAGGCAGTCGAAGTTGCTCCCATTGTGGCTCCTAGAGGAGGAGGCGGAGGCGGGGGAGGCGGCGGCGGCGGCGGCGGCAGGGGCGGATTTGGAGGACGTGGGTTTGGGGATCGCGGCGGTTTTCGTGGCGGCAGAGGTGGTGGTTTCAGGGGTGGTGGTTTTGGCGATCGAGGAGGTTTCCGTGGAGGCGGGGGAGGTTTCCGCGGCGGTCGCGATGATGGTTATAGGTAATGGAGGTTTATCTTGTTGCGCGGACACCATCTGACCTTGCTTAGGGGTGGTCGTGGCGGCGGCATTGGCTATCAGGGAGGTGGATTTGGTGATGGTCATGCTAATGGATATGGTCCTGCAGGTGGAGGACCTAACGGACCGAGTGGCTACGGTCCTCCAGGTCAAGGTTATGGACCGCCTGGTGGTGGGTATGGTCCTGGAGGAGGGGGCTACAGGGGCGATCTCAAACGAGAAGGACCCGGTGGGTATGACGACAGGGATGCCAAACGACCGCGGTACTAGATGCGGTTGGGTGAGATATATTTCTTTCGTCTTGTTTTCATCGCGTTCCTCGTCGGTTCGGATTCGCGGCCTCAAGTTCCTACCCTGCGCTAGGCGGGGTGTGTAAGTACCAGTTACTTCTCTTGTTGCTCTGCTGTCATCAGCGTAAGTATATCAGTATTTTATTGGACTTCTAGCTGTAGTGTGGTGTCGGAGGTAGATTCCACCAGTCGTTTCGCGAGCCGTTCAAAATTTCTTCGTGTTACACTGTTAGGACCCGGAACGGCTGCATCATGCTCCAAAGATGGGATCTCGCATGAAGTGTCCTCGGCAGCACGTCAAAAAAAAAAAAACAGCGCCACGTCGCGTCAGGAACCAGTTGTCAAGTCCGAAATCTTGTGCGGTCTATGCAGCCAATACTATTACAGTCTCTGGGAGCCCTCCACTGGATGAAAGACGTCCTTTTCGCTCCAGCGGGCGCATGCCGAGCACATTCTCCTCCACTGGCCGCAGACACGCCTCTCACTGTTGGGCGGTTTACGTATGCGTTCCATCTGGGTTTCGATATTTTATACTCCGTCAGGTCCTCTGCGGGAGTTGCTAGGCGGTCTCGGAACAAATGGCACTGACTTGTAGGCTAACCTTTTTCGTTCCATGTCAGCGGCGTTAGGTCAAGCACCAGCAGGCCACATATGTCTGTGGTCTGTGACGCGGTACCTTCGAGCGGTAAGTACCGCCGTTTTGGCTTCTAAACCCTGTCACCAGGCGCACATCTTCATCGCGCCATGGTAGAACCTGCATCCGGTCCCCAACGCTCGCGGACAGCGACTGTGACAAACGGCAAGGTCGAGAGAGAAAAGCGGAAACGTTCACGCGTCACTCCAGAACAACTCGTGCATCTAGAGCGGTTCTTTACCTTGGATCGAAGCCCAACTGCTGCTCGCAGAAAGGAGATTAGTGACATGCTTGGAATGCAGGAACGTCAGACACAAATTTGGTTCCAGAACAGGTCAGCACCCACTTCTATCTGTAATTCTGGACTTAATGTTTTCGCAGACGGGCAAAAGCTAAACTACAGGAGGGCAAGAAGGGTCGAGACAACAGTGCAGAAACGCCGCCAGATACCCCACCACAGTTAGTCACTGGGTACGAGGCCGAATTACACAAGCTCCTGCACGAAGACGAACGTGAGAGATTAACAATTATCGTTGATATTTGATACCGACTAGCGTTGGTTTCCAGCCGTTACCATTATCCCTTGTACCGACCTTTCCGTTGGCACGTGGCGTCGAATCGCGACCACTTCTAGAAAGCATGACCTTGTGGCGTATCTATCCGACACCAAGCGTTGCCTCACCTGGTTCATCCATTCCTCAGGATATGGTTTTAAAATGGAAATCCCTTTCGGTACCATCGTTGATACCGAATTCACAAATGCTGCCCCAGGATCAGGTCTTGCCTCGTTTTTTCTCTCTGAACCACCAAGATTTTATATGGAATCATTTTTGCCGCTCAACCCTGGCCAAAATGCCGAACAGCTCCCCCATTGGAAAAAATGTGCAGACTGGACCGAAGACCAGCAAGCTACCAAGGTTTTGAGACATAATCTCATAGGATCTGCTGTTCAACTTGCTCATATCCTCCGTCATCTAAACGCACATATGTCCGGCTCAGACATTCGGCTTCATTCGCCGAGTCACCACCCTCAAGAACCGTCTCCACATGTCCTAGAGACCCGGCCGCCGCCTCTGGCTACTTTTCCTGACACTGGATATCACTATCATCCACGGGATGGTGTGGATCTCAGTCAACAAGGCCATCTAATCCTCACTCACAAACGATCCCTTTCCTCGCCTGTCCCTAGTCAACAGCTCTCTCTACATGACAAGTCCATTGGCCGACCCTCCGGTGTGATTCCTGAAGCCGAACTTCCCATATATCCCCAATACCCTCGAAATCCCACCATTGAAGTCAATCAGTCAGCTTCGTATTCGAATAATTCAGATACCGCTCTGCCACACCATATCTCTCACTCTTCATTTTCTGCTAATCGTGGATCTTTCTCACCCCACGATTCACATCAACGACCGTACTCTGCTGGTTCAGTTCACTCACTCTCCTACGAAAGTGATAGTAGGATCCCCTCTTTTGCTGACACCCTTCAACCACTCGATGCGCCCACGCCGTCACCACCACTATTGACTACCCCGTTCTACCCAGGTGGATCAGCACCTAACACGTGCACAGTCAACCCTTACGACTCAGCGATACCCCTCATTTTGGGCATACCCGGCATGCCCATCCCCGACACTAATTTCTAAGCCGCTATTACAATAATAATTCCCAACTAGCCGGAGCATGGACATCCGAACACCAAACATTGCACCTTCCATAGTACATATTCGCACCTTCGGTTCTCCACGGTTCCCCACACACAATACTCATTGAACTTCAATTCGTAGCCATTGGGCACATCAACTCGCATCGCCAACTTGCATACATACGCTTTACAGCTCTCTAGTACCACACCATACTTACCCATATCTCATTCGACTTTCAAATTAGTTCAACAATAAACATTGGATTATTGCGACTACAAAATTGCTGACAGATGCTGGTGTCTCTATTGGAGTTTAAGGCATGGAATGAGGTTAATGAACTAGGTATGTCGGTTTCATGAGAGTAACGGACTATCTCTGCCATGTTGGTTGGCTCTGTTTGTAAGTGTCCGGCTCACGATGTTGACTACGGATGACAGACGTGCATCAGACATGGGGTCGACCTCGAATAGGTCGATACTCACATGCCTCCAAGTAGCGATCCATACATCGCGTCAAGCACGTCTGACGAAGGGTGATTCGGTGAGGCATGACCACACGTACTGCAAATACATGTTAGAACGTACCTCTTCCGAACCCGTTAATGATACCCCGGGCTTCGGAACGCATTTTGCAAAACATTTCTCAGAAGTTTTCTGAGTCACAGTGATGAGATATATGGTCCGATGCATGACAACAATGCGTACGGTGATGAGCTCTTGCGCGGTGGCAAGGCTTATTTCTGCGCGAATGGCATTCACGACGGCCTCCTTCTGGGCAGCCAAGTCTACGTAGAACCCATTAGCATTTCCGCAACTCACCGAAAAGAAAGCAAAGATGTACCTGGCTTACTATTACTAGAAGGTGATCTGAAGAAGTCGGACATGACTCGAATATTTGAATGTCACCGTAGTCGAGTGGGAGTACTTGAACAATATTGTCCCCGGTTCAAAAACGTCGGCGTCACTGACCAAACTTTATTTCCCTTTTAGGGAGATCAAGATTTCGGTCGAGCCCGTGGGGAGAAACATTCGATCACTCCAAGAGCCCCAGTGCCAGTGACTTTGCATTGTGCAATATGGGCGCTCGTGAGTCTACCGCGAGGAATAGCGAGGATCAAGATGCATCTACACCCGATTATTACGAGCTCCTTGGTGTCGAAGAGTCTGCGACAACTGACGAGATCAAGGCATGCCCCAGTCATCTAATCACTTGCAAATATTCTCAGTACCATTGCAGAAAGCATTCAGGAAACTCGCCCTCGTCCATCATCCCGATAAAAACAAGGATGATATCGAAGGTTCTACGCAACGCTTTGCACTCATTCAGCAAGCGTATGAGGTGGGTTATCGAATATGTCCTTGCGGAACCGGATCGTTCGCTCACATATCCTCGACGATCAGGTTCTGAGCGACGAGCAGGTAAGTTAAATGTACCAATAAATCCGTTCACACCAAAGCCTGATGCCATAGTCCAAGTAGGAACGGGCCTGGTATGACTCCCATAAAGCATCGCTAGCGCCAGCGCCAGATGCTGAAGCTGTGTTCGAGGACATCCGAAGAGGAGCCCCACCTCCACGCGCTCGCGATCGTGGATTGACAGTCGGGCACTTGTCTCGGTTCTTCGATGCCGGTATATGGTTTGGGTTCGATGACAATCAGGACGTATGTTTCGTCTTACTTGGACATTACTGAGATATTTCACGGACGTCTTCTTCCAGGGATTCTTCACGCTGTATCGCAATCTATTTTCCAGGCTTGCGCAAGAGGAGGCTATGCTATCCGATATTGAATACCCTCAATTTGGATACTCGACGTGGTCTTGGGCGTCTCCAACGATACCGTCGGAGGCTGTCAAGAATTTCTACAGTGCATGGCTAAACTTCTCCACAGTGAAAGAGTTCATGTGGATGGATCACTACAACACATTAGACGCGCCAGATCGCAGGACACGAAGGTCCGACTTTCCAATCATATGATAATCTGAGGTTCATATTGATTATTGATTCATGTATAGGATAATGGAGAAAGAAAATAAGAAAGCACGGGATGATGCACGAAAGGAATACAACGAAACCGTAAGGGTGTGTGCTGGCCCCAGTCACTATATGCGCAGATTAATCCTAATATTGGATTTGGCAGTCGCTAGCGGTGTTCGTCCGAAAACGTGACCCGCGTTACAAGAGCCATCTTGCCCGCGAAGCGCGAATTAACCAGTCAAAGGCCAATGGTTCCTCGGCACCATCGGGCTCCAAGTCTACATCCCGAAGGGTACAAGCTAACAACACCCCCTACATCGAGCAAGAATGGCAGAAGGTTACGAAAGATCACCAGAACGACGACCTCGAATGGGCAGCTGCAGAAGGAGAGGATCCGGAAGAGTGGGAATGTGTAGCGTGCGGGAAGTCATTCAAAAGTGAGGCTGCCTGGGACAGTCATGAGCGGAGCAAGAAGCACATGAGGGAGATAGAAAGGTTGAAGAGAGAGATGATGAGGGAAAACGAGGAATTTGGACTATCAGGCGAAGATCCAGATGATGATGATGATGATGAGCGAAGCTATGTCGTTGAAGTCGACGGAAACATGACTCCTCAGTCGCAGCCGCCAACACCACCTGGAGAGGTGCAAGGCGACGATTCAGACAACATTTCCGTGCACCCCTGCGAAACTATCGACCACCTGGTGGAAGAGGTCGTTTCAGAAAAGTCGCCAGGAGATAGGGAACAACTTCAAATCGGCGAAGACGAAGGATTAGATGGGCAGCCTCCGGAAATTGCATCAGCTTCGCGAGAGTTGTCCAAGAAAGAAAAACGAAAGTTACGAGAGGCACGTAAGGCGCAAGCAGCAGAAGCCGAGAAGGACACAACACAGGTCAGTTACGTTGTCGGTTTAGAGCCATGTCCTCATCGCTAGTCAGGTTTGCAATGCCTGCAAACAACCTTTCGATAGTCGGACTAAACTGTTTAGTCATATCCGGGAAACGGGGCATGCACTTGCTCATCCAGATGATAAAGCATCACAGATTAGAAAGAGTAAGAAAGGCAAGAGGTAGCGCACTGAAACTAGCACTAGAGAGGACATACCACAATCAGGAAATGATCAATACACGGCTCTACAGCGGTCGTTAATCTATCCCATCAACTGCGAGACGTCGTCTGGTGGATACTTTGTCTGTGAAAACGTCAAAAGCCTGCAAGGGCGTCAATTACTGCTTGCAAGTATAAAGAAACTAGGGTACCGTTTCAGGCTCTGAATGTATTTCCGGCTGACTTCATCATTGAGTACATGCGCCACTTGATCGGTAGAGATTTTCTCTCGCGCTGAACGTTCGTGAATGCTGGAAGAGGGATCAGGCAAATTTCGCAGTGTCTTTAGAGGAAAGCATACCCAACCATAGTCACCCCTATCGGCCATGGCGCGTTACCTATGGATAATCTGAGATACGCATCATTCGCTTTCTGGTATTGGCGTTTCTGCATGTAATGGACAATCTCTGCTATGCGAGCCAACATGTCTGAAGGTAATGACTATGGCCCGTTTAGTATCGAAGTGAAACTCATTCGTGATGGTCTCACGTACTCTTGAACGCAAAGTCTTGAAGAGAGGTTTGAGATATTCCGCGGATTGAACTTGGGTTGCGGCTGCTAGCCTTCCTTGCATGGTCTGCTTGATATGTTCTGTCAGAGGGGGTAAGCTTGGGGAATCAAATAATTTGTTTCATTCGTACCCGATCTTTCGTCCATGGCTTCCTCCCATTCTTTGAGAGTGCGCTTCAATGCATAATAAATGAGCGGATAAAGCCTGTCTGGGTCGGTTTTGATCAATTCCAGGTCCAGAACGCCAGTGCTCGGCTCTTCAGCGTCACCCTTCTTCTTCCCTTTGCTCTTATTCCTGAGTTCTCGCTCTACATTTTCAACGTCTTCCAAGGCCTTTTTGAAGTCGTTCTGGCCACTATGACTGTCGTTCCCCTTTTCCTCAATCAGTTCTAGCGCGCGTAGGCGGAGCCTCCGGTCTCTATCGGACTCGGCAAATAGCCGTATAGGTTGTCCTTTGGCACGAAGTCTGCGTATGGTCTCCTCGTTTGAGATGTTAAAAGATGATTCGGGGATTGGTGAGCTTGAATCTCTGGATTCAACCAAAGGTGTGAGGGAAGTCGACCGAGGTGGGTTCTGCTTTCCATTCGCATGTAGATGATACTAGTACAATACAAGGAAGATAGTCACACTCACCTCTGGCTTTCCCTGCTCGGTAGCATCAACTTCAGCCCTGTTCTGCGCTTCATCCTGCACGGCTCGTGCTCGTTCCTGCTTAGCCTTCTGCTCCTCTTCTTGCTTGATCCTCTCGATGTCTCCTCGTCGCATATACTTCGTTGGCCGAGAGCCAACGACAGTCTCGACAGATTTGCGTTTGAGGGCAATCTCAGCTTTGAGTGCGTCCATGATGACAATGTGGGGATATGGTATTGGAGGTTTTAGTAGATTTGGACCGGGTATTTTGATTTGTGGCAGTTCGAATGAAGTTCAATGAACGTTAGCCGATGGCTTATATAATCCGACATACTCCGAGTTGACCTCTTTCACCAACCTCTGCAAGCAAGCAAGCAAGCAAAATGTCTGACTCTGACTTGTCTAGGTAATTCATTCCCCTTTTGCTCAAGGGTCTAGAAACTTATTTTTGCAGTAAATACGTCCTCCAGACTGCGGGCTTTGATGGTGAGTTGATATACCAGTTGGATTTGCTTTGCCTAACACCTTGGCAGCTCGTTTCCCAAACACCAACCAGACGAGGCACTGGTATGATTGAATCTTGTGGTATACGCGGGTTTATGGTATATGAACCCGCATAGCTTCCAAAACTACACCGATTACTTCAAGTGCGTCACAGCCAAAGGGGAAGAATTCGCACCGTGCAAACAATTCAAGAGGGCGTACAACTCTCTGTGTCCAAGTAAGTGCTTTGGGTTGCTTTGTGATGTCTCCATTGTCTTACTTCTTTTGTAGATGAATGGGTATGGTGCACTGTTTGCTATAATATTTTATCACTGAGTGTCTTCCGCAGATATCCAGATTCGATGAGCAAAGAGAAAATGGGACGTTCCCCGCCTCCTTGGAGCCTTGATAGATAGATACAATTCACTTGTCTTGCTGTCGTGAACTAGTAGAGTTGTTGACAATGTTCATTGCCAATATTGGAGAGTCGCGTCGTGTCCAGTGTAACTGAGTCTTGTGGTCTCCCTTTGACGATTACATGAGTCGTACAAGTCCATCTGAATCACCACGAACTCGGCCCGAGTCACTCTTCCTGCATCTCGGTTCTCTTGTCTTAGACTCGACTCATAATGGACAACGTCAATCTCAACGCTCTCACTGAAAATGCGGCGAGACTGGGTATGCGTATTCAAGAGAGCTTCAGCGAACATACCCGCGATCTCTCCATAGCACGCGGTGGAGCATCAATCTTTGACATGCCAGATGACAAAGTGAAGAACATTGGGAAACAACTCGACTCTAGTAGTGACAGGGAAAAGCTCGACGCCATGAAGCGTCTCATAGCCGTGAGTGCACGCCTAGAAGACCCATTCAGACCAACAGTGCATCGTGCAATAGCTCATTTCTAAAGGTCGTAATGTCTCAAATTACTTCCCTCAAGTTGTCAAGAACGTTGCGTCACAGAACCTCGAGATCAGAAAGCTTGTATATATCTACCTCTTGCGCTATGCCGAACATGAACCCGATCTCGCCTTGCTCTCCATCAACACTTTCCAAAAGGACCTTGCTGACTCCAGCCCACTTATTCGCGCCATGGCGCTGCGTGTCCTGAGTGGTATCAAGGTTCCAATGATATGTGGTCTGGTAGTTCTTGCGATCAAGAAATGTGCAGCGGATCTCAGTCCATACGTTCGTAAGGCTGCTTCTCTTGCAGTACCAAAGGCCTTCCAGTACGCATTGTGCCCGTTCGTCTCTTAAACACTCAGTGAACACCTTTTAGATTAGACGCTGCACAGCAACCCGCCCTAATATCCGTCATAACTACTCTTCTCCGCGACCGATCTCCACTCTCAATAGGCAGTGCAATCGTTGCATTTGAGTCCGTTTGCCCCACACGACTAGATCTCTTGCATCAGCAATATAGACGCCTATGCAAAATTCTCATAGACGTGGATGAGTGGGGTCAAGTCTATCTCCTTAATCTGCTACTCAGATATGCGCGCACCATGTTGCCTAAACCAACCGTCTCGCAACATGACGAATCCATGGAGGAAGAAGTTGATGCTGACCTGCAGCTCCTCCTTGTGTCATCTGAGCCCCTTTTTCAGTCCAAGAACCCAGCGGTACGTGTCCTATTTATTCCTACTGCCGTATCCCAGATTCACATATCCTCAGGTAGTGCTTGCTGTTGTGCGCGTCTTCTATTATGCAGGTCCTCCGTCATCTACAAGCAAAATTGTGAACCCCTTGCTTCGCATTATGCATGCCTCGCGAGAAGTTGAACGTGTAGTCCTCGCGTATCTATTAATTATAACTCGTGCACATCCGGTGAGCATTCATATGTGATGTTGGTATCTAGCTCATCACTTCTCGATAGCAATTGTTCTCGATGCAATATCAGCGATTTCTAGTGCGCACCGATGATCCTTCGCAAGTAAAAAGAGACAAGATCAAGGTGATGTTAAACCTATGCGACGTGGATAATCATCAAGCTCTTCTTCGCGAGTTTATCGTAGGTTCCCAAGCCCAAAATGCTCCTTCCTCAATCAGCATCTGATCCATTTTTCCATATCGTTTCTAGGATTGCGCTGAAGATGTGGATGATGGTGTGGTAGGAGATTCAATCCACGCTGTTGGTCGATGCGCAAGAGTAGTTCCATCATGTACGCCACAATGTCTCTCAGCCCTCATGATTATGATCAAGAGTCGATATGGTATGTCTCTGATCTGTCGCATCTTGCTCGCTACCAAGCAGACATCAGATATTGTTGTCAGCAACGCCGTTTTAGTTTTGAAGGCTCTTATCCAGAACCAGCTTCTTGTCGACGCTTCTGCTCCTGCATCGTCGCAGTCGCCATTCACGATAATCTCGCTTCTTGCTCGACGGATGGACGATATTAAGCACCCCCAAGCGCGTGCTTGCGTCCTCTGGCTTGTAGGCCAGTACAGTGCAGCGCCCGGAGTAAGCACCGTAATAGAAGGTGTCGCTGATTGGGCCCCAGACGTCTTGCGGAAAATTTGCAAGTCTTTCGATGTAGAGGTATTTATACTCTTCGTGTCTCTTCTCAGTATTCATAGGTACCCTCTCAGGGACCACGTGTCAAGCTTCAGGCTTTAACACTCGCTGCCAAACTCTTCTTGTTATCTCCAACGGACCAGAGACTGGGTCTGCTTTGTCGCCACGTGTTGTCTCTCGGTAGATACGATCTAAACTACGACGTTCGGGACCGAACGCGTATGCTCAATTCGCTTCTCGTTGGCGTATCGCCAACAATGAACGGCGGAGAGAAAGAAGAACAGGGTGGCGTCATACTTCGGCGAGAGCAAGTAATCAAGGTTTTGTTCGATGGGAAGGCTGGTATCATTGAAGAGAGTGAGGAGATCTTTGGTGCGTCGCTCTTGGAGGGTTTTGACATGACTCTAATGTTTTGCGGTCAGGCTACCACATACCGATCGGCACCCTTGGTATTGTTACAGGCAAGGCTACGCTTGGCGATAGCATACTCCCAGAATGGCTAGAAGGAGGGATCGACCCTTTGCTTCGACAGAACGAAGAGGACGCTTTCCCTGTAGCGCCACCTCTTCAAGCGATTAGCTCAGCAAGTTCCACAGCACCAAGGGCACTGGGATCGGCAGGGGTCACACCTGTCGTTCTGACGCCTACAGGTAGTTCAACGCCAGTACGCGAAGCGAAGGAAACCTGGAGGGATTTGGATAAATTTTATGCAAGTGACAGTGACAAGAAAGGTTCTGAAAGCAGTCCTGAAGAAGAGAGCGAAGAGAATGACGAGGAAGACAATGATATACACGACAGCGAAGATAGTCAGGCTGAAACTGCGGATGACGAGAGTAGTAGCGAGGAGGATGAGCAAGAGGGAACCGATGGGAGCAGTGTAAAAATTCAACAATGACACCGATTATCGTATATTAAGACCACCTACAACACAGCGCCTTCGGGGAGTCGGTAAAATAATGGCTGGAAAGATGTTCAATGGGTGTTAAGCAGGATGGTATGGCATTGGGTACGCACGGTGTTAAATACGTGGTAATAGTGCCCATTTACGCCCCCTTCAAGCTCATTGCCATAGTATTCCATCGGGAACCACTGCCAAGTGGTAAGTGGGGTATAGAATACGAGGCAAAGAAGACACACATGATGTTCTCCAAGGTCCTCCTTCCATGAACGTAGAAGACGCGACTCCTCCGTCTGATTAGTAAGGACAAAGCCGTGCTTTGGGAGGACAAATTGTCCAATCTGGAGCTCCGTATCGGTGACGATGCCACGAGATACCCTCGCATAGGCAGTGCGATACAAGCCTCGGTACAGAACATATTCGCACCTATGATAAGACGCCTCAATACGCGATTCCACGCGAGCAAGGAATCTACGTACCACCTGTCCAAATCATGTGGGTCAATATCATACACAAGCCCGTCGTTCACAAGGATGTCGTATGGAGCGGCTTTGTCCCATCTCAGATCTCAGTCCCCAGTCGAACAAGTCAACAGAAGACACATACGTCTGGTTGCCAAAGGCTTGCTAACTACGTATCCCAAGAATACCACCGGTCGAGGGTATGACGCAGCCATGATGCGTGCCAACTCTATGCTCTGTAATTCTCTATCCAAGGGGTCTTCCTCTGGAGATACACAATGAGTGAACCTTCGACCAAGTGTGGATTTTGTGTGGCATAGACATACCCTGACCATTATGCGAGACAACAACCGTGATCTCGGTTCCGTGTACATCTAGAACGGCTTCAATGGCCGGTGCAAGTTCGCCATGAGGTGACGGAAGTAGATGGTGACGAGAATGAATGATCGGGAACTGAGAATATCTGGGTCAACCTTCAGTCACCCCATCGACGATAGTACCTGCCTTGGACAATAAGGCTGCTCCCCATGTGTGCAAGTTCGGACCTGGACCTAGGTCAACATACTAGGAAAGGTATTGAGATGCTGGTCGCCGAAAACCAGAACCAAACTCACATAACCCAACTCTTCGGCAGCGACACGAGTCCTGATTGATGTGTCACTTTTGCGATCCGTTCAGTTGATTAACTTTACAACTCACAGGTCGCGATTCCCATACACCGTTCGCTAATTCACATCTATTTCAGTTTCATGCGTAGAACAACAGCATTAGCACTCACGTGGAGATCTGTTTCCAGTAAGCCGACAACATCCAGCTGCATATCCCTATCAACATCCAAATCAGTCGTCACATACTGACATATTCCTCTGAAACAACACACCTGATCACATCTCGTATGCGGCGCTGACTGTCATGTCCCACGTTGTCGATCCCGAAATGAATGGTCCAGATACCAGCATTAAATATTCTTGTCCCCTGTTTGAACGGTCTTGGACCCACGGCAGGCCAGTGAAATAGCGTGACCGAAACAGAAACGAGGGATAAAAGACATAGGACCGCGGGAATTTGAGTACGAGTTGAGGTCGAGATACGAAGCAGGGGGTTGGGTCTGGTTGATGCTCCAAATGGCGAGCGAAATGCAAGCAAGATAGCAGCCAGCTGCGCGCTGAGGACTCTGGAGAACGGTCTTGAACGCGAGTGAATAAATAATGCAGGGGATACGTACAAGTCAGTTCTCTCCCGTAGGTAGGAACCCCCAGGAACAAAGGCATATGCAACGGTCCACACATTTGCGAGATAGAACAGAATAGCGACAAAAAACGTCACAAAGAGCCTCCTTCCCACTTTATCACCTTGCCACGCGGAAAACTGCGACAAAACCGAAGGGAGGACTGACATGCAGAAGATTGCAAAGTTGAGTCCTCCTAGGAAACCTGTCCAATCCCGGAAACGGTACATCACAAATGCGCCAGCAGAACCGTAAGCAAACCACAAGGGATGGTTCAGTAATGCTGAAGATGCTGAAGATGGAAGGACGGCAGGAATGATCAAACCGAGCGATTGTGCAAATAAAGTGATGGATCCATGTAGATGTGGCAGGGGTCCTCTAGGCTGTCCGTCCTGGTATCCGGTCCACGACCAAGCAATGATAGTGCTAGAGTCAGTGAACATGCAATGCAACGTGAAGAACAGCGACCCAAGTGCGATTGATGAAGCTATCCAATTTCGTGGGATGTCCTTTGCACTGTTCGATGCGTGCTTCGATTTTCCCGACTTTCCTTCCTCGATAGGAGGGCTAGACGGACGGGTGGCTAATTCGAGAATGGCGCAGATGGCAATCAACATTCCGGTCTTGTTGTAACCACCGGTTTCTTCATTCAACATTGGCCAAACTGCGACGCAAAAATCAGCCCAGTGACTTGTGAGACCCGTCAGTCTTCATACCTGGATTGTTTGAATGATTGGCGTGCTTGGACAGGGACGATAATATCAGTCCTGCACCCAAGACTAGACATTGAATTGAACATTAACATTGGTTGTCCGCCTTGCCATGGCAACAAAAGAAACGCACGGAATCCCTGGTATGCGCCATCTCCCGCAGTCCAATCCGCTACCTGGCTCAGAAGAACGGCTATGTTGGCCCCAATGACGGCCCAAAGCCGATCCAAGGGGCTATCAATCTTGTATGCCGCCAGCCCGATCAGGGAAATTACCCTCAGTGTCACTCTACCCCACCTCGTCACTGCCCAGTTGCGAATCGGTGCTATCCCAAGCAAAGTTGGAGTGAGATAGGTGAACAACGCTGCCTCTGCGCCAGAGAGACCGAGTTCCCAGACAGAGAAGTAAAACAGCGTCGTGAGCAGAGAGGTTACGATAGACCAAAATAGGTACGCTAATCGGGTTCAAAATTTTAAAGTGCGCCAATTGACAGCACAATCGAAATTCAGACTTTTATCGCGAATAAAGATGATGCCATCACTCACACAAGTAAACATCAGCCGTGAAGCTTAGCCAAGATCTTAACACGGGGTTTGTCAAGGGGGTCAACTGTCTCCAGCCTTTGGAATGAATTTCTCCCTCCCGCGCATCGGGCTTGGGTTCCTCCGATGCAACCGTCGCTTGAGTTTTGACATCGGCGGTTGCTGAGGTGACCTTGCCGCTCAGCTCGGGCGTGCTGTCATTAACAGATTTCAGATTATTGACATGGGCTGGTGGCAAGGGTCTATTTATATAGAAACGTTAGATTGCAACTAGACAAGGTGATGCAGTTGATTATACATGTTTTTATGCTCGATACTGGAATCCAGTGATATACCAACAGCAATCTACGAATGGAGTAAGCGAATAGGAAAGGTACAGTTTAAATGCCCTTGCCTGCAAGTTACAATGCTCGAAGTCAGCGGACGAGATTGAGTCATAGAGCACATCCAAGAAGATGAGTCCCCATTCGAAGAAAGCGTATCGCGTATATGCTAAGAGAGAATGAGTTTAGTTTAGCCAAATGACGGAGAAATACGAGCTTCACCTCCAGGTATTCTGTGTACTTTATGCTGGATGAAGAAGTACACTAGAGGAATGATTGACGCAAAGAAACTAGATGAAATGTTAGGGACCATCCGTACTAGTTCTCGGGTGCTTACGCGACCATGATGAGTTGCCTGTGAGTGTGGGATTGGAATAGCTGACAAGTGAACAATAACGACACGTA
Source organism: Boletus rubescentipes (assembly GCA_038092775.1). Classification (NCBI taxonomy): domain Eukaryota; kingdom Fungi; phylum Basidiomycota; class Agaricomycetes; order Boletales; family Boletaceae; genus Boletus; species Boletus rubescentipes. The sequence goes on along the minus strand of JBBPRA010000280.1, from coordinate 6,179 downwards.
CCGTCTCTTCCTTACTTGTACATGGCTAGTAGGGGTGTTCACAATCCCTCCCAGCATCCACGGGACATTGCATACAATGTACAACACCATGAGCACATCATGAGCATCGTGGTCATCATTCGACGTGATGTACACCCAGCCTCCACACGCGAGTGTGCGTACGATGCCGGCAAGGAATATCCAACGCGGAAAGGAGGAACGAGACGTGCGGGCGATGAAGTATTGCAGAAATACGAGAGCGAACCGGGGGCCACTCGTGATTGCTATGAGGATCTGGAAGACATTGCGCTCTGGATACCAGTCACCGATGCTACAGAGACACGCGTGAGCAAAACGATGTGAGCTAACAAATCCACTCACGTCGCAGAAACGGAAGGAAACCATTCTTCTGGATATCCTGCGATGCCGTTCTTGACGATTTTCTTGTAGTGGAGTGCACAGCCAATGAGAAGGGCGGAAATAAAGGCAGAAAACGCAAGGTAAGTGTGGAACGCGGCAACCTGAGACGCGTTGATGAGGAGAGGGGCAGCTTTCCGGTTGACAGCAGTCGGTGTCGATTGTTGGCCCGACATGGCCAAGTTCAACCTGGTTGTACCGGCTATTTGACCAACTTCCGCAAACTAACCCCCGGCGCCAACCTGGCCAATGATAGTACTGCAAGATTAACTACGAGGATCATGCCCCAGATACCCTACATACCCATCACTGTCTTCACCGGATTCTTGGGTGCAGGAAAAACATCCATTATCCTCTCTCTACTTCCCAAACTTCCCAAGGACTACAAGGTCGTACTTCTCAAGAACGAGTTTGGAGACATTCAAGGTAGGACTCCACTACCGGCGTCAACAGGATCGCCCTCATCATCACGAGTAGTTGACAGTCAGCTTGCAAAGCAGTCCAGCTTGGCAGCTGTCAGCGAAATTCTCAATGGTTGCATGTGCGTATGGTGATCCTATTGGATTCCACCGCGTTAAACACCAATGCCAGGTGTTGTGTCCTTGTGGGTCAGATGAAGAATGCCCTCTTAGAGATCAGAGGTACAGGCCCATCTCATGAAAGCAAAGAGTTAAGATCAACCCCACGCCTATCTAGAGAAATTTCGTCCAGACCGCATCATCATAGAGTGCAGGTAACGATAGCTCGGACAGAATGTTTCGCCCCCGCTGATCGCAATAGTGGTTCTGCTTTCCCTGCCACCCTTGCGTTCCAGATCCGTGAACTGGAGCGCGAAACAAACAATGATATCAAACTAGACGCAATCGTTACCGTCGTAGACGCCGAGAATTTTTCCGGCTACGAAGATACATCACCTACAGCCAAGATGCAAGCAAGCTACTCGGACATCATACTCATTGTGAGTGCCTTTGTCAACGATGCGGATTTGATGACCTTTTGGGGACTGGTAGAATAAATGGGAGCACGTCGACGACAGAGCACTCGACCTCGTGCTTGATCACCTCCATACTCTGAATGATTTAACTCCCAAAATTAGGTGTAATGGGCGCGACGGCGTAGACCCCAATCTACTCTTTGGAGTCGATACCAAACTCTTTCAGGAATCGGGTCGTGAGACAAGTGCTCTTGGTGGAGAGATCCATCACGACGAGGTTCAGACCGTCACGCTTTTCAGGGGTTCCGGAACTACAGGTCACCTCTGCCATGACGAAGCCTGTACTGACAACCATACACCGAACACCGCCGTACATGGGGGCAGCGACGGAGTGAGCCCCATCGAGATAGGAGTACTTCGGGAGGCACTTGGGGCGGTATCGAAAGAGACGGTGTGGAGAATCAAGGGATTCGTACGCCTAGAAAGCGGGGTCCACATCCTGAATTGGGCCTTTGGACGGTATGAGCTGACGCCGTGTGGTAAGGACGAGGAACCCGCCCTAGGTTACGCTGTCCGCCTGACGGTGATGGGTGAGCGAGGTGAGGTGAAACGCTCGATAAACAAGTTTAGTAGTGCGTTGGGAGCGGTGACCTCCTAGCTCGTGTTTGTCATGAGATAAGGAGATCGACATATCACATTGCTAATAGATCCACCGAGATTTTTCCTCCATGTCTCCACGATGTTTTCCTGCCTTCTCAGTTCAGGTATGCATCCCATGCTTTCTCAGTTTTCCGTGTTCTCTCACCATGTTTTCTCTTTCAGCGTGCTCGTACTGGCGCCTACCCCCCTTTGCCGCTGGAAAGGATTGTGAACGCGCACTGACCATCCAGTCAGATTGCATAGACTGGCTGCCACGGCCTCGTTCACCAGAGCCGCTACCATCTGGACAGAGTCAGGAAAACATTCGTGCACGGGAGATATGTGAGGTCCTCTCTACCAACGACTTCTACCACATCCTCGGCATCACCCGTGCTCCAGCCATCGACAGACTCACCCTCCGACGGGCTTATCTCTCGCGCAGCAAGGCGTGCCACCCAGAGTTTGTCCCCTTTTTTTTCTTCTTCTTTCTCTTTCTCAACCTGCGCCCAGCAAGTGCCCCGGAAACCCAGACGCGACGCATGCATTCCAAAGAGTGTCGATAGCCTACGGCGTGCTCTCGCAACCCTCTCTGAAACGAATGTACGATGCTCGCCCAAACGACAGCCAACCCGACTTCCTGCGTTCACATCCCTGCGGGTATGCAGACGAAACCCTCAAAGGCGTTCTTCTCAGCATCGTCAACGACTTTCTCGACGGCAACCTTGAAATGATACGCACCCTGCTTCGTGAGTACACAGCCGCGCGAGCCTTTTGTCAATTGACATCCCTGATGTCCGTTCCAGAAGCCATCAGCGACCTCAACCCATCCCTCAAACTCAGTGACGACAGTATCAACTCGGTGCTATCTGTCCTCGAAAACATACGCGGTCGCGTCCTCAGTAAGTCCCCCGCCCGCGCTTCCTTCTCACCCAACTCGGAATCTGACCACCCCATGCAAAGCGTGTCGCGCCTGCATCTTCGCTCTGCACTCGGAACTCGTGCGCGTCCTCGAACTCCAATACGCCTTTCGTCAACTTCCCTATTTCGACATCACTGGCCGCTCCCGTTTGACCATCCAACTCACCCGCATCACCTTGTATCTCCCCGTCACACTCGAAAAAGCTATTCAGGATGCTCAAGAGGACGATGCCACCGCCGACGGTCAGAGGAGCACGACGGACGGCAGGAATAGTGAATGCGACAAGGCGGCACTACTGCCAAAGCATGTCGTGCTACTCATCAGGGGAATCGACATGGTACTGGACAAGATGGAACGCATTTTGGGATAGGCCTTGTCCTTGTTGTACCCGACTGTCCTGCTGCCTTTCTTCTCTGACGCTTGCATTTCCTCATTGTATCCCATACACGTTGGTTTGGTTCTGTATTCACGTCACATTCATAAGCGTTGCACTCAGACGGTGAATGTTTCCCGGGCTTGAATGTCCACACTGCATTATGCGGTCTGGCTCAAGTAGAAATGGTCCAGGTTACATGATTAAGCAAGCAGTCTCGTTAAAAAGAGCTATAGGCTATGGACTGCGAGTTGGCGGATCATCAGAAAGCAGAGATAGCACACGAACAGGCATTGACATGGGGAAGTGGTCGAGAATGGTGTATAAAGAGAAATAAGAAAGACCAAAGAGAAGCCATTCGCAGGACGTACTGTACATTAACTGTTCGAGGCGAGATCAGAAAGTTGAAACATCGAAGCTAGCGAGTAAGAGAACAAAACCAAGAAAAAAGAAAAATAGCAACGACAGAAAGTGATCTAGTCTGTCAATAGTGCATACTCCTCTGATTCTACAAAAAACGGGAAAAAGTTACCGCACACCGGTGCCATCAGCGAAGACGAGATAATCGCTGCGAAGAACTCACGACGTTCATCCATATCGCACCCGTGTGGCCGTTGGCAGGGACGCTAGCTGGCACGATTTCTTCCAGCATGTATGAATCTTGCGACTGCTGGTACCCATAGGTCCCATCCGACCCGTTAGGTTGGGCAGCGGCAGCTGCCAACAACTGGGTATAGTCTCCACCGTCATCTTCATTGTCCACATCCCCGTCTTCGTTCGAGCCACGTGAATGTAAATTGTTCATGGAACCCACCGGGTTCTCGGGATAAAAGGGGTAGAACAAGCCCGTCGGGATCTCGGCGAGCTTATCCACAACGACCCCAGGGGAAATCTGGGAACCGACGTTTTTCACAGGCGTGGTGCTTTGAGAAGCCGTTCGCGGTCCGTAAGGCGCATTCGCACCCATGTTCGCTTCGGTCTGGTACGCTGGGTGTGCCATGGTCGGCGTCTTTTGTTGCACGTGTGGCGGGCGGGGAGACGTATTGGAAGGAGAGCCTAGAATAACATTCTCGGTGTCCCAGTCAGGTTCAGAGAGTAAAACAGGGTCTTTGGGAGGACCGACAGAACGAAGGTCGACGCTGAGAACCCTTTCAGCGAGCTTGGAGATCAGAGGATGACCACCATTCAAATCTTTCCGTTCCCAGCGCCACCGGAATCGAGGTAACATGTCGAGAGCCATCCAAACGTCTTCAATCATGACATGGCGCGATAAGCGTTCACAATGTGACATGTGACCATACAGAATGACCATGGCTGCGATGTGGAGTGGAATTGGAGAGACGAAGAACGCCGTGTCGGGGAACTGGATGAGCTGATTGTGTACGATGATGATGTTGTGCGAGGTGACGATGGCTGGCGGAGTATGAGTGTCTTGAAAACAACAAGAGATTCAGGACTTACCGTCGACAAGTGCCTTGGAGCGATGGACGTAATCGAGTTCCTTCAAGCTGAACAGCGCTCTCAGCATCAATATTCTTGCTATCCCGATCTTGAGTAGTGTAAGCCCCTGATCCTCTGTAATGCCGCGAACTAGTTCCTGTCTCTTTTCCAATGGCCAATCTTCAGTGCCACCAAAGTAATACTTGTAACTCTCTGGCAGCTGTCTTCGGAACTCTGTCAAACTCTTGATAATCCGATTTGCATGTCGCATCACGGCATCTACGGTCTTGTTTGAAGGGGCATAGAGGGAGTTGATGATGTCGGCCTGAATCTCGGCAACAGGATGAGATAACAAAAAGTGCTCGGAGAAATCCATGTGCTGGCCTGTGAGGGGTCGAGAGGGGTGGGGTGTATTTGAATCCGAAGGAGCGATGGCGAGCGGTCTACCAAGGAGGATAGACGTCCCGCGATCATGGACCATTACAATACCCCACAATCGGACCCGCAGTTGTGCTTCTTCCTCGGTAAAGATGTTATTCTGTGACATGGGATCGTGGTGAAGGCCCAACTCGATGGATAAACGGACGAGACTGCCGACGAGACGCCACAGGGAACGACCTTGTCGCTGCATAGATGGCGTCAGGATGCTAGGAGACTGGATGAATGAGTAGGGCTCACCTCTGTGTACAGGTACCATTGCAACAATATAAGGGCCTGGAGGCTTGTGATAGTGACGCGGAGATGAGGTTTGACGACGAGGGCGCGCTCAAAGAATTCATAGTGCTCGGGCCATTCACCCGGAAGGAGTTTCTTGGTGGAAATGGGGCTATCTGTGGGGGACTTTACGCCATTGTCGACGATGGTGGCCTTGTGATTGAGATCGCTCAAAGTACCAAGAGCGAGGATGAGATACATGCTACAGATATAACCCGGATCATGTTGGATGTGTTCCATGTCGTAGAGGGAATTGAGCCGGCGTTCAAAATCGGCGCGGAAGAAGACCGGACGGTGTAAGTTGAGATGGGTAAAGTAGACGTCGACGATTCTGTTGACCATCTTGCGGTCTTTCGGCAACCAAATGGTGAGTTTGGAAGCGGCAAGGGACGGAACGCCGGCGACAGAAGTAGCGACGGTGACAGAGAACCAGCAGCTGGGCTCACGGGGAGGAGACGCATCGGTGATGTTTTGATCGCGACCTGAAGTGAGACCATTGGAACCAACGGCGAGATCCTCTCTGTCGTTGTGAACTGCAATCTGGCTCTCGCTGACGATGAGGGGATGCACGCCAAAACTCTTTGCGATGGCCTAGATGAAGGGGAGATGAGTAAGGGGGGAGGGGGGAAAGGGGAGAGTGTGCGTACGGGCGTGTCGGACATGTCAAGAGACTGAGGGTCCTGACCCTTTACCTCGACGGCGGGAGGATGTGGCGGCGGAAGTTGGTGTTGGGGGGGAGGTTGTATCTGGTGTGGAGGGGGCTG
>JBBPRA010000279.1:0-33338 GCA_038092775.1 Boletus rubescentipes | reverse complement strand
ACTTCAGCCGGCATGCCCTGCATCGCGGCGAACAGGTGAGGCAGACAAGGATCAGATAGATATCTGTCAAAACGCTCCTGGAGCACTTTCGCCGTCATGATCAATCTTTCCTTCTCATTGCGTTCCATCAACACTGGAGCCAACGAGAAGCGCAATGGAATCGTAGTGAAGGATGATATGATATGTGTCCTTGGGTTAACAGGCGGTTTCAAGTAGCGTTCAAGGGCAACACTAAAGACAGCATCGAGGATAATGGATTGGATTAAGATAAAACCAACATGCAAGCATCTGGTGAAAGATATACTTACACTGTCGAATCCGATGGAAAATCGACTTCTGTCCCTTCAGGAATCGGATTCATCTTGATCTGGGCCAAACAATGCGCAGCGTGGAATAGCACAGAAACAGAAATCCCTAGCTTTTTCGTCTTTGCAATGATCGCAGCCGTTTCTTGTTCAGAGGCAGTCATGGTATAATGGAACGGTGGATGGGATGCGTCCAGTGGGCGGGTTGGGGGCGCCAGGGTGTGACGAGGCTAGGCCAGGATCAATGGGAGTATTCGAATTAGCAGAGCAAGAAGAAAATGCGAGAAAATTGGGATTAAACATACCACAGTCCGGGCCTTCTGCTGCGCACACTCTTGCAGGAGCCTTGTACCAGCCGTGTCCCATTCCTCAGACGGCCCTCCCGTTGCAGTAATAGGATCAACAGGGAGGTTCTTCCACTCTTCTGAAGGCTCGATTCTGACGTCCATACCCTCGCCAGACATCCATTCACACATTAGGTTCAGTGCATGGAGTGCTGGCCCTGCGTCGATGATGGCATGAAAGCCGTGAAGGTATAGGCCATATTCCCTGCTGTCATCGTCACCCTCTTTCGACGTTGTAAGCAAATAAACCCTTAGAAAAATGGTAGTGCCCTTCCCGTCTATATAGGGAAGTCGTTTGAGGTTGATGCTTTGGACGAACTCGTCTGGGTTCAGGGATGGTCCTCGTTCTTCGATAGCGAGAGCCAGATTGAGCCATGCCTCGCGATCAGCGGAAGGGGTATATACCCATCGTGGAGATACGACGTCTTTTACTGTACAAGCGATCATAGGACAAACAAAACTATAAAACAGATGTTTGTGTTTAAAATACACGATGTGAGAGTGAAAATATTCCCACCGAAGTTTATCAAGAGCTTCACGAGCACGATCCTTGATCTCTTCTACCCGCAGAGAAGAGGTAAAGTTGATACCGATGCAGACTTCAGTAGCTCTGTTAAAGGTGACCCCACGTCGGTCATCCTATCATGTTGGTAGATAGAAAATGACTTGCGCGTCATGTGTATCCCAATATCTCTGTGCAGCAAGCTCAGAGCCAACCATAGGTCTGGCGTAAATAGGCAGTGATCAGTCTAATGGCGAGATGAATTTGGATAAGACCTGACCGGGTATATACAGGGGGGTCACAAATGGCATCAAAGACCCATGGTATCGGACGAAGAGGCGAACAGGACATCTGGTGGTGGCGACCGTTCGTGAGTTCACTATCAACTGTCTTAAATCCAGTAAATTTACCTGTGCACCCCCACATAAGGCAACGAGTCCTCTTTCATCATTGAGCTAATAAGCCTCGAGGTGCACCGCAGCAGCAAAACACCCGAACGCATGGGTCAGGGTTTACCCCGAAAGTTCTTCCTCCACTTTGGGCGGATTAAGCGTTGTCTTTTATTGATGTAAAGTAAATGTGTTATCAATCGTCGAAAGAAGAGGTAAACTAGACATCTAGACCTTACTTTGGCTCATTCTGCTAACGAGGTGACTACCTGTCACCTGCATAGTTCACTTCTCTAGAAAGATGCAAGAACCTTGAATGATCAGAGAGTGTGATGTAAGATGTATCGCAGGATGGGCCCTAACCATTGTCAACGCCGCGTGACTTACGGACCTGTTAAGAAGGAAACGAAAATGCAAGACGTTTCATACGCGCACCCAGATCCTCGTGTCGTCGTGTACTTTTCTTGAGCTGGTGTGAATCATCGACCCGGACACTCTCTTCCACGGCGTGATGCCGTCAACGCCAACGACACTTTCCCCACGCCTCGGGGATTTCGGGATTATTGAATCGAGAAAAATCCACAAAAAAAGAACGAAATCTCAGAGCCATCCAGAGCAGAAAATAAGAATAAAAATGAGACATTAATTCATCTTGCTAGAAAAGTACAAATGACCAGTGTTTATAATTAGTAGTGTATGCATGCGAAAGAAAAAGAGGGCAAGGGGGCGACGATAACCGATGAATGCCATGGAGACTGCTAGACGAGGCGGAATACAAGGCAAATCACAAAAAGAGAGAGAAGACTGAAAGTCGTTGCGAGTTCTCGGCGGGTTGCGCTCGCCATCAGGAAGACGTGTCATGTACACAGGGTTAGGGGAATAATAGTGTAGCGTAGTTCTTCTGTGTCAAAGAAAAAAGGGTCAGAAAGGTGTCACGTCAATCACGAATTCCTCGGCGGTTTGACAGGAAGACCTACGCGAAAGCGAAAACAGTGCGTGCATTCTAGGAGCGCAAATCGATCGGAAATTCATTCACAGCGCCGATACCCCTGATTCCCACTCCTCCCTGGTCACACATCCCACAGCCCTGCACACTGGGCAAGAAACCTCAACCAAAGGCTCCGCTTTGTCCTCACCGCCCCATCCCGCAACACGCTCTGCACTCACAAGACACGCAGGGTGGAATGCATGCGCGCATACGGACGCATGCGCATCGCTCTCGCCGTCACCAGCAGCGGGAAGCGGGTGGATAGACACTTGCTTTGTCAACGACGCGGATGGCTCGGGATAAGGGTCGTCGTCAGAAGGACCGACGCCACAGCTGGTGTCGGAACAACGTAAACCCTGCTCTCGTTCTCGCTGCTCGACACGTTGTCGGAGTGAAGGTCCAGGGGCAAGCGGGAGGGTCCATGTTTTTCTCTCCCGATGGGGTGGCATGGGTCGTGTGGGTCGGAACATCATCGGACGGAATGGAAAGATTGGAACAGCGCGAGGACCGCCAGGAGGAGGAGGAGGCGGCGGCGGCGGCGGGGGAGGAGGGACAGGTTGAGGTCCACCTGCTTCAGGTGCTGATCTGGGTTGTGGTTGTGGTTGTGGCTGAGCGCCTCCCGCGGGGGGAGCATCCGGGGCTGGAGCCTGGGCAGGGGCTCCCCCTTGTGGATTGATTACTTGGGGGACAATATTCCGTGTGGATCGCAAAAGACTCTCGAACAATGCCTGTAGATCTTGTGCAAACCCATTGGGATTTGCAGCACCATTTTCGCCGGCGACACCGACGCCGGCCTCACCACCGTTGGCCCCGTCAGTACCTTGAGCATTATTGCGGAGATTGCCACCCCGCCCCTCAGGGGGTAGACCACCAACAAACATATCTAACCCTATCGTCAAGACATCCATACCTGCAGGCGCAAACATATACTCATTAGTTGAGCCCGGCAGTGAGACTGTGCGCAAACGCGGCGCAGAAGGAAAAAATGACGTACCCTGGTTGTCACCCCCCGGTGCCTGCGCTGCAGTTGGTCCGAGGGGTATTTGAATGGCTGGGAAAGATAGTATGGGGAATCCGGGTATGGTGGTGAATGGATTAAAACCTTGACCGGCTGGCACACCGCCAGCTGCTCCAGTGGGAGGTGGGGGCGGGGGCGGGGGCGCACCACCTGGTGGCACTGCGGCCGTAACAGGAAGGGCGTCGGCAGTCGTGCGTGCAGGGTCTACTGGGGGCGCAGCAGCGTCAGCCGCACGGGTACCAGTGGCAGAAGCATCCGAAGGAACACCCAGTGCAGCCTGCGGGCTAGCTGGAGCAGGGTTGGAGGCGGCATTATTCGCCTGAGTAGGAGGGGCGCGATTAAACGTAGGTCTAGGCGGCGGAGTATAAGTAAGATTTTCCGGATCGATATTGAATCTGCATGTCGGGCAGGTTGCTTGCTTTGCCCTTGTGAACCACGGCAGCAGACATGAAGCATGAAACACATGAGCGCATGGGAGAGAAATGATCTTGGGTGCTTCGGTGGACGGTGGGGCTGAGGAGGATGTGCCTGCTTCTGCATGCGACGCAGAAGCGGAAGGAGCATCAACATCCATGGTATCAGCCTCTATAGGCATTTCGTTTTGTTGTCCCTCGACAGTGTCCCTCTCCGATGCTGATTGCTGCTGCACTTCACCTCCTGAAAACTGCTGACCACTAAAGCTGTCGCTCTCCCCATCCAGTAGCGTGTCCCAACAGATAGCGCATCCAGACGACGTGCCTTCGGCATTGGCATCCCCGACGTGCCCTCCTGGTGCACCTCCAACACGCTCTAACCTCTTCACGAGTCCCAGAGGGACAACCTCTAGCCCAGCAACAAGCTTCTTTGCGCGCTCAGGGTCTTCCCGCCCCTCTTCCATAGCTTGAAACTCCTGAAGAAACGCTGCAAACGATGCAAATAACTCCTCTCGGGAAGCTGCATCCATACCAAACATGCCGGGAGCCGCGCCCTGGCCGGCGGCCGGTGGTGGTCCCGTCCCATTACCCGGCGCACCTGGCGTACCCGGCGGAGGCCCAAAGAGCGGTATCGTCAAAGTAAATCCTGCTGTCAAGATCGGAACACCGCGCGGCGCACGACCAGGGGTTGCATTATTGCCTGTAGGTGACGGATCGGCAGTATCCTCACCAGTCTGTACATGCTCGGGTGGAGCATCTGCAGGGAAATTGGCCCCGGGAGGGCCAAGACCAAACAAGGCCCCGAAAAGACCCATCGGAGGCGGCTGCTGTGGGTGAGCACCCGGCTGTGGTGCAGCATCCCCCTGTGGAGGAGCACCCACACGCTCCGAGGGATGTCTACGATCCCGAGCGTCGTCCACGTCATCGTCCACACGAGCACGTCGAGTACCAGTGATAGGTTCGAGGGGAGGTGGCCCATCTTCATCATCCATGCCAACATTGTCGCGATCATCGTCGACGGGCTGAACGTCTTGATGTGATGCCAGCTGGCTGAATGTGGCGATGCCGGCGCCCGACTCGTCGTCCGACGAGCCGCTTAGGGAGCGCAAATCTGGCATGGAATCCTCGTCTTCATCACGTTGCGAATCGGGTCGAGAGTCTGGTGGTATATCCACATCTGCCGGTGTGGAGGCCGAGGGCGTGGATGAACTAGGCACAGCTGAGCTGGCGAGAGAATGGGTTGTATGCGTGGGATGCACATCGTGTGCACCAGCCGCAGTGCTCAAAGGCTCGAGGGGTGGCATGTCATCTCCATCATCCTGCGCGTCATTATCTCTCTGCTGCGCATTATTGCTAGTGAGGGCGTGATTGAGATTTCGAAAGACATTCTGGAGGGTAGTGCCAATGTTGAAGCCATGGCGAAAGGGCCGACCGCGGGTATTGTTATTATTGTGGTTGTGGTTGTGGTTGTTCATGGGGATGGTGGTGGTTAAAGAACAAGGAGTGGGGAGCGGTCTTTGTAATCGTCGGTGAGTCTCTTGTGGTCGACGGCGACGGTGTGGACACCCATTGGTGACATTTGTTTGTCCCGGTCGCGTAAACACCAGAACATTCTCCGCCGCGTCCTCGCGTGGTCGCCCGTTCAATCCGCGACAATGGCAGAAATTACAACTCATATGTACAGTACACGAAAACACTACATCGTCTTGGCCTTGGGCTTGCGTTTTTGTTTGCGCAGGTACCGTCGTGAAGCCGGAACACCGAACTAAGTATCATCCTCTCAGCATCCCACACCCAAATGACAGAAACGACAACTTACCCGGACCAACGGATACAGTACCAAAACCATCCCCCCAATGATCCAGCTCCATTGCACATGCACGGGTAGGGGCTCCAGGAACACCCCCCGGCTCCACTTGGTAATCACCAAAAGTTCTGTCAAGACCGTGGCGAGCAACAACCAACAATGTTGCCCCATGCGTCTTGCTCTCCTGTGCTTGGGATCAGACACGTGACACTTGTCCGCATGAGCCGACATACTTTGGATCATTGATGTACTGATACAACTCTCTCGCCGCAGGTAATGCGCACAAGAAGACAAATGCGAGCCGCGTGATGACGATAGGATGATCGGGCTCCATCCATAATAATGACTAGAGTAGCCGTTCATGATCAGCATAACCGTTAAAGACCGACATGAAGCGTATCTCGCTTACCTTCAAGTAAAACGGATTCAACTCCGCAGCAAGGAACACCGCAAGGAGCAGTACGACCGTGACATAGTGACGGAATGACGTCGTTCCCTCCCACTTGAATGCAGTCCAGTCATGCGGCGAAAATTGGCTCAACACCCGCTTCGCTTTCGACCGCAATCCCCGCGTCTGTCGCAATCCGCGCCATTCATACGGCTGGATGGCAGATTACCGGTAAAGGATCAAGGTATGTCGGGGATATACGGCGACATACCTTTACTTCAAGATACTGACAAGTCTTCATCCCTATCAACACGGCATGATCATTCCCCATTAGGCCGTTCGCGGCAGTATGCGAAAACGCCGAAACGCACCTAGATATGTTCCTAACCAGTTACATAGCAAAACATCAAGGATCCACTAGACGATAAGATATCAGCCACCGGAAACCAGGAACAGCGAGGATGTTACATGGTCCCACCAGCACTGTGAAAGATTGAGTACGCAGCGGAGATAGGACAATCTAGATTGGACGTACTTCGGCGAAGTTCGGTAGTTGATGTTGCAGACTATATTCAGCAAACTCAAATGCTATGCTCAAGATCTTCCGTGATGAGATCAGCCACCCGTTCTGAAAGGACTATCGATAACGAGGACACACCCAGCAGAACCAATAATCACGCAATACCATTGCCTTGCCAAACCAACCCAACGCATGTGCCAGGCAAAATATATCGATCGCATCCTAAACAAACAACATTTGCTGCGTTTCAGGATAGATCCCCTGGAACCACGTCATCTGAAAGACCGACCCAGATATTCTGCGCAGTTAACGCGCAATTGTCCGCATAACTCTTCTCAGGAAGCGCTACGTTCAAAGCAGGGTCTAGGAACGTCATCATTCTTCTTGCCGAGTGCAGATCCTGGAAGAGTAAGAAAACGAGGGCCAGTTCATAGAGTAAGTTGATCCCGAGCACAATCCGCCAGAACGCCGGATGCGGCCGTATAAATGGCCCGTCCCTGAACTGAATCATAGAAAACATCAAGAAGGACGCGATTGCGGCGTAGATGCCTCTGATATGAACTGTCACGAGTGAGATCAACACAGGAGGAAGAACGCATACACGCGACGCTTGTCTCGCCCTTCTGCAAGGACGTCGGAAGACATGGCAATATAAGCCAACGCGGTGAGACCGACGGAAAGGGCGGTCAAGGTAATGGGCCTGTAGAAGAATCTGACAAGGTGTTGGTGAGAACGCAAGGATGACTCGAGGTCGACGCACTCTACAGAGGTATCATTGCGCTCCTGGAAAGGGGCAATTCGAGTATAAGGCTCAGTACGATCTGCCTTGATTCACGTCAATCTCGTCAATAAGACGGCGCTTGAACGGCAACATACATCGAACCCTATGCATACATTAAATCGGGGTTCCGATTGACCGCGGTACTACTCACAACGAACGGGAGTGCCATTGATACCAGGCTTTGGCTCCGCCTCGGACGGAGAGAGGTGCACGTCAGAGGTCTCATTAGGAGAAGTCGGTGATTCGGGTTCCGAAGTCATCTTGAAGAGATTGAAAAGCTGATCAAAAGCGGAGCAGAGAAGCTGTGGATGTGAATTATAAGTTCAAGTTCAACGCCATGCACGACGATGGTGGAGGCAAGTATACACGCCCACAGTGTCGACCAATAGTTGACTGCCTCGACGCACGCGCCAGGTGTCACCAACGTTGCAACTCGAACTTGGTTTAAATTAATTACGTAAGCTGCGAGCTGGCTGTAACAACTCAGTTGCGCCTAGGACGCACATTGTGAAACCAATCCCATGAGATCCATAGGTGCTTGTAACTTGTCAGCGTAGTCGGCGGTCTGGGGTTGATACGCGGACTATTGCACCCAACGGTCATCGGGATTCTGCGCGCAAAATCACTACCCCTGAAGGCACTGTGATACCATTCCTATATTCGAAACCCAACCTTCAACGCTCGTTCTAATCACTTGCAGGCAAGACGGAGCAGTGCGAAAAAAATATTCAGTTGCTGCCAAAGCGACAGGTTGGTGGCATTGGTCAAGTCTACGATAGCGCACCTGCAGGAGCCTGAAGCCTCTCGGATCATGGTGGTGCGATGCGAGTGGCGGCCGGGTCAGTCTGTGGCGCACCTTGGTCACATATCATCCTAGATCGAGGGTTTTTCGACGCATAAGGTTAGAGGTGCGCACCGCTGTCAATGGCGTACTGCGTCTGTTGACAAGTAAGTACTCATCCTTGCAGTCGCATCGCGCAGATACTGTGCGCTTGTGCAATGCAATGCACTTGTGAACGGAGGCAACAATCTGTCGCCTATTTCACTATCTCAATCGGCGGTGCACCTCGGGCCACTGTGCCGTTGAATACGTTGCGCGGTACACACCGCCAACGGTTCAATATCATAGGTGACCACGCAGTCCCTCCGTCGGGAGATACTGCATCGTCGCTCCACTTTCAGGGGCCAGCGTATCCGCCTGGGCGCTGTTTGTCAGATGAGTCCTCATTACTTCCAAAACCAGCTCCGCGCGTCGTCCCGATCGATGACAGCGACTTTTCGATCGGCAGATGCCATCACTGTATACTGTCAAATTTGCCGCGCCATCGTCTTCAAGTTATAGCTCTCTCGCTTCCACTTGGGCGCATGACAAACGAAATCATTTGTGGCAAAAGACATTGGACATCTGGACCGTTGGCAACCATTCAAACGAGTGGCGTTATGACCACACCCATTCGCTTCGGACCTCATTTTCGAATTCTGAGTGTTCTGTTCCAGAACATCCCATCGCATCATCGTTGACCGTCAGAACCACGTGAGGTACAGTCACATCACATTCTTCATGGAATAGTCCTCGGAGGTCCATCCACCAAACACTGCAACACCTACCATCTAAGGTGCAGGCACGAGGCACTTGGAGCACCCTTCCGATGATGGGGTCTCACGCCGTTGATGACCCTGAACACGTCTAGAAGTTCCAGCGAGACTTGGCAAGTCGGAGAAAAGCGTGGCCCATCCACATGACTCGGACCTCAGGAGATGAGCGGACATCTCGAGGACACATAGACTCGGTGTGGATCAAGCCGAGGGAGAGCGAAGGACTTCGTTCTGCATGGGCGTCACAGATCGCCGGAAGTGCCCGTGGGGAGGATTCTGCGACGGATGTAACCGAACGGAGGTGCCAGATTGAGACAGATAATGGATGACGCCGTCGGCCCGACAGAATGAATTTTCCCGGCAAAATGCCTTGATACTCATCGCGACGAAATTTGTTGTCGGCACCCAAAGTTGGGGACTGCTCACCACTAAGTGATGAAATGACGACAACCTGGGGACGGGCATTGTGTGTCCGCGTACCTGACTCAGACGTTGATCAGTACAATTGTGACGAGTTAGTTATGGCACAGTGCAACTGCCAGGTCTCGAAGTCGTGATCGGGTATGAGCTCGAGAAGCTATCCAGTGGCGCTCGAGTTGCCAGGGAACCTATATGGAGCAAGTAATTGTGCGATGAGCGGTAAGTCATACAAATAATTGATAGAGGAGCGTGCGCAATCGGACTTGATCGGCGGGAGAAAATAGCATCCGAAGAGGTTCAGATAAAGTAATAGATCAAACCGACAGTCTGGAAGGTTTGCGGTCTTCGAACTTGAAACTCCACTCAAGGTCATCCTGATCAGTCGGATGCTTTTTTCGTGTGGAGATATTTTTCCTCCGTTTCTGACAGAGAGAATGCCGGTCTTCCTCGCCTCTCCCCGAGTGTACACGTAATACGCTCTCCCCCCCTGGGAGCCAAGAGATATCCCGAGGCTGCTCGCGACGCCACCATCTACCATGACAGGTGCGTGCCAGTGAGTGAGGTGGGGCCGCTCGGACGAGGGGTGGCTGGCAGGGGATCTGGCTTGTTCGGGACATTGTTTATTTCAACGGTGGCACGTGTTGCTCGAGTCTTTTTCATGAACAAGATATCATTGAACGAGATGAGTTGGGCGTTTCGGTTAACGTGGGCGTGCCAACGCCTGCGAACAGGATGGTTGTCGCCTCACGTCATTTGAGAATTATTACGGGATTTGATTGGGCTGGATTCCCCGTAAAGGTCTGGCAGTTCTCAGGCAGATCCGACTTCATGCATGCACGCCATGGTTGCGTCCAAACCGCCGTCAACAGAGGTGATCTGTCCTTCTGGCACTTGTCGCTGGCTGACATGCCACCGGCTCCCAGGCTGATTGCAGAGCCCAAAAATGGGCTAGGCCTCTTGCAGCGAGGCGCTATGCTGCGCATCTATACGCTGGGCGAGGGCGATGTTGGTTGTCCGACGTAAATCGGACGCATTAAACGGTGTTGTAATGCAGCTGCAAAGCGGTGACCGTCGCTGGGTTGAGAGTGGTCACAGGAAAGATGATTGGAGAGAATGTGCTAATCAGATATCCGAGGGCACTGCATTGGAATTAGGCTCAAGAACCCGGCCAGGTTGAGGAGGTGGTGGACAAACGGGGATATCTGGATGGTCTGCCCTGATTGAGGCAAGTGGCCTGTTCTTTTCTCAGGCGTTGTATTTATGTCACTGCCGAGACTGGAAGGTACCTTTTACAGGGCTGGGTCACACCAGAGACCGCTTTCGTGAAGAAGAGTCAAACGATCTGTGTTGCTGTCAATGCCCGAGGTGATCCAGATCTCCTCGTTACTTAAGTACTTAATGTCCCCGTCCCCCCATTTGAAACTATCTCCATATCCACCCCTTCATCCACAAAGTACTTCTTTCCTCCTCTCACCGTCGCCATGCCCTCTGACTTAGACTCCTTCCCGTCCATCCAGCACAAAGGCGAAATCATGGATCTTGACTTCACTGTAGACACAGATCACCGCAAGCGTCGACGCAACCGCACCACCCAGTCCTGTCTCAACTGCCACACCTCCAAACGAAAGGTCCGTCTTCCCTTGCGCGTCTCGTCGTGTACTCACCTTGCCACAGTGTGACAGAAAACGTCCCTGCCAGCGTTGCATTCAGCTTGGTCTTGTGAGTCCTCCCGTTGCGCCTTTGTCTGTCCGTCTCATCGCGTTCACAGACTGGCCTTTGCGTATACGAAATTGATGATCCTGCACTGAGGTGCGTTCATGCCTCAAGTCCGCGCTGCGCAGCATGTCGATTGAATAACGTTGCAGAGACGACCCTTCCCTTGACGAAACTACTCGTCTGCGCAATAGAATAGCCGAGTTGGAAAGCCTCGTTAGGGAGCTACGTGGTACGGATAATTGTTTCACCATTGACTCCGTCGCCTGATCTGTTCGTGGTCTAGGCAAGCCCCATCCTCGCTGGGCAGATGCCAACTTCAGAGACGGTGACCCGTCTGAACGGTGGCACTCGCGTGCCGCCAAAAACAGCCTGCATCTCAGGCGCCGCGCACGTTCCCCGGACACGCTGGCGCGTCCTAATCAGGAGGCCCGGGGTCTGGTTTCAGCCTCTGGAACTCCGATCAAGATTGAGCCAATTACGGATATATCTCAGCCTCATCTATATCGCTTTACGCCGTCACCTCCAGCGTCGTATCCGGCTTTCCATTCAGATAATTCTGCGTCACCACCGTATGAACGTCAGAATGGCCACCACTACAGCAATGGCAACATGACTTCCAATGGGCGCTCTTCTATGCCGTACCCATCGCCAACGTCCACCAACGGCCTCTCGTATAGTCATCACCCGTCAGACCAACCTTCCTACCATGAAAACGGAAACGTCTATCAGATGAATCCATGCGAACCAGATAAAGTATACGGCAATCATTTCCCGTCGGATTCACCTCCGTCGCCACCTTTTTGCGCATGTCGAACCAACCCTGCCGCCGAACACGCACTCGTGTCCCTTGGACAACAAGTGCAAAGTACACTCGCGTCGCTGAGGCAATACGCGCAACATCCAGAAAACTCTCAGTGCCAGCTGTTCCGTCGCATCAACGAACTTGGTAATCTCCTGCAGTACGTCCCTGTTTATTGCCTCGCGGCGACCTCATGTTCAGTATGAGCTAATTTCTTTTTGGTGGTGAGAATTAGTGGAAATGATCCGGATGAAGGCACAGGTTCGCCTTATGGGACTCTTCCCACACCGACTGAGAGCGAAATTATGTCTTCACATTCGTCTTCGAGCACGCCCTTCCATGGATCATCCGCTGGTGCATCCGTTTCGGAGTGGAACACGATGGCTTCTGCCGGATTCAATCCCTATTTCCCCATATCATCAGGCGAACAAACCATGTACAGTAACATCATCACATGAACCCGGCTGACGATGGCTATGGGGTTCACGCTTGGTCTTGCTTTATCTAGCTATTGATGCCTTATTTACTCGCTGTCGCGCCGGATGTGACTTTGTACTAATATACGTATTTGTGCTAGACTTTACAACACGAGACTATATCTGTACATTATACGTCATGTACTTGTCTGCTGTACACACGCCACTCCGGCTACATAGACCTACTTTGATAATTCGCACCTCTCTATTTTGAAGCGAAAGACACGTTGTGACGAGGGATCCGCCAGAATCGGCCGCCCGTCTGCATCTACTTTCCACCGGTCTCTCTCTGTAAAGACGACTTCCCCACTGCGCTTCACGAGGACGACTGTGGAAAGACGGGTCCCATAAATGACATCCGCGACATTGAGGGGTTCGACTTGGATCGTGTTTCTCAACTCTGAACGATCGCGGGGTGGCTGGGCAGATCGCCACCTGTACACGCCACGAGAGAAAAAAACGTTGAGCGAATCACGGTGACCCAGCCAATATACCCACGTTAAGAGATCAAAGAGATGTTCGGTGAGCTGATCGTCCGATGTGTGCGGCGGGAGGGCATCGAGAAGGGCATCGAGTGCACGGACGCCGTGTTGTACCTTTGGCCATTCGTCTGCGCCGTTGCCATCGATGCCGTTTGAAAGGCCGCCGCGGTGTCGTTGGGCGTCGGAGAGTGCACGATAGGTGATCGGGCCACCAGCACCGCGATTGGTGACGTAGAGCGCGTCAAAGGAGACGGAGGGGGAGGCAGGGGCGACTGCGAGGAGCATCAGATTGAATCCTGCGTAGCGCGCGTCTGGGGGGATGATCTTGCGTACATCGTCTTCCAACACGTGCGAGGACGGCGAGGCCAAGAAGGACGAGACGAGGTGGCCCCGGGAGGAGGAGAATGGAGTGGCCGTCTCAGTGATGTTCGTCCTGTGGGATGGGATGGGGATCATGGTCTCGACATAATGTGTCACCTACAGCAGGGCGAGTTTTCCGGTCTGGGTGAGGCCAAGCCATGTTCCGCCCGCTCGGACATCAATCCCTGATAGCACGGGTTGTCCACCAAAGGAATGGAAGGCGGCGGGCTGGGTGGGTCTTGAAAGATACTCGTCCCGGTTGCTACACAAGATACTGATCGCAAAAAAAAATGAAAAAAAATGAACGGAAAAACCGACAAGCCACGCACAGAGCGTAATCGGGGTGATCTAGCGTGAAAAGGGCAACACACATGATGACAAGTCGGTAGCGAGTGCGTGAGAGACAGTTGGGGCGGAAGAACCATTTTTGCGTGACAGACGACCTGTTTGAGGGTCTCCGAGGAGGAGCTTGCCATCTCAATTGATCACGCCGACTCGATACGCGTTTCACCGTGGCGAACATACACCCTTCTCACGTACACTCACTTCCAAACCAGCAGGGATGCACACATTCGCGACAGTCGTGCTGGATAACGGCGGGTCCACCATTAAAGCCGGCGTGGTCGGTAACGATGAAACAGTCCGGTAAGCCTGGGCGCACATCGCCCAGAGGGAACTTGACCTTCATTCCCAAGGATCATTCCCAACGCTGTCGTCCGATCAAAGGGGGACAAGACTACGTACATCGGGCATGAGATTGCCCACTGCAGGGATTTTTCCTCTCTCCATTATCGGCTCCCTTTTGAAAAGGTGCGGCTTATTAACGTACCATTCCATGCGATGACTGACCCCGATGTGAATTAGGGCTATCTGGTCGATTGGGATGCGCAAAAGGCCGTTTGGGATGGCTTATTCTCCACAGAGGTCCTCTCTGTCAGTCCCTTCCTCTGTTCCCCTGCCCTGCGCTCTAGCCTCTGTAGGTAAACGCGTCAGAGTCTTCCCTCATCGTCACAGAACCTTGTTTCAACTTGCCAAACATCCAAGATGTCTACGATCAGTTTGTGTTCGAGGAATACGAATTCCAATCATATTACAGATGTACACGTAAGTTGCGTTGCTCCATGGATACTTGGCGCCACGCTCATAGAACGTTTTTGTCCAGCCGCTGCCATGATTCCATATGGTTCCCTCTTCGCCTCAGACGGACTCGATAATACTCCCGAGTGTGCCCTCATCGTTGATTCTGGCTTCAGCTTTACGCATGTGGTACCTTTGATCAACCATCAAATCCAGTGGTATGCCGTCAAGAGGTCTGTGTTCCAATTAGAACCTTGTACCCTTAATGTCCCTCATCTGATTATAGAATGGACGTTGGTGGAAAACTTCTGACTAATCAGTTGAAAGAGGTCGTCTCATATCGCCAGTGGAATATGATGGATGAAACCTACATTATGAATCACGCCAAGGAGGCATGCTGTTACGTCTCAACCCAGTTCATTGCGGACCTCGAAACCTGTCGGTACGTCTTTCCTTCACTACGCAGCAAGCAGTTATTCAACCAACAAAGGTCTAGCCCGAAGCAGAATTCTATTGTGATGGAATACCTCTTACCCAACTTTTCCATCAATCGAGCGGGCCAGATCAGACCCCCCGGATATGAGCTCACCCCAACAGATCAAATGCTTCTCATGGAAAACGAACGGTTCACAATCCCAGAACTCCTATTTCGTCCCGACGATATCGGTCGGTTGTTGAAATCCATCATATCACATATTTATCTACTTATTGTTCTTTGTTGATTTGAAAATTCTAGGGTTAGAACAGACTGGACTCCCAGGCACAATAGCGGCGTCCATTGCGTTGCTCCCCGAAGATCTACAAGGGATGTTTTGGGCAAACATCGGTGTCATCGGTGGTAATACCAAGTTCTCCGGATTCCATGAAAGACTGTACGCGATCCCCGTCATTCGTACATCCTCTCACGAGATGGCACTGACGATGAATCAGCATGACGGAACTTCGTTCACTTGCTCCGGTGGATTTTGAGATAAACATTTTCGAGTCTGATGAGTAAGTTTTTTACACCCGTTATCAGCAGGATGACATACACCACGGATCAGCCCGGTGACAGAATCGTTTCACTCCGCATTGGCCTTCGCCAAACACCCAGACTTTCCATCCCGTCTTCTCACTCGAGCAGAATATTTGGAATCGGGCAGCAGCGCAGCGCGTAGAAAGTTTGGCCAGTGGGACACTGGCAAGCTTGTCGAAAAGAACAAGAATATAAGACAGGACGATGTAGAGCCGCGGCTGACGAAGAAACCCAGCCGAGCACGAATGCGTTCCAGTGCATCGTCTACTGCTCGCCGTCGGTGACTGCCGTACTCGTCTTTGATCCATCGGGGTGGCTTCACAGATTCAGGGTTAACTTTCCCGAGTGTGAAGTGTACGCTAGAACGACTCGAGCATTCGCACTAAGAAAATAAGACCTTGCCGTCTTGATTCTAGCGCGCAACCCTGTATTCGTGTTTCTCTTTCCAAATTCGTCGTTTATTATACTTATCGTGTCTAGTCCCAGTACGGAAACTGCAAAATGAAAAGCTCGGTGTGACCTGAGCTTGGCCTCTGTGGGAACACGACACTTGACCTCACTTTATCTGGTCAGGCACTGATCTAAGCGGAGCGCATTCGTGATTACCGCTAACTCGCCTCCAAGGCATGTCAGTTTCCTCTTCTCGGAATGCTGAGAAGTGCTCCCTTTGTTCTTCCAGAGTTCTCGGATTGGGCCGTTCATTTTTACCGATCACCGTGCACGAGTCCGCTTACGAGCTGAGCCAGCATCGCCACTTGGCCTCTTCTCGAACTCCTAGTACGAGAACGTCGCGGAGCAAGCCCATCAGATGACTTGCGCGTGTGTCGAATGCCGGTCTTGGGAATCAGCATTATCACGCAGTGTGTCGAGTTGCTCCTCGCGCTCTTTTCACGATTGGTGTACCCACGCAGCGGGAAACATCTTGCATCCAGGCACGGTGGGTTCCTCCGAGTATGACGGACAAGCGCTCGTACTGTCTGAGGTGCCAGCGACGCGCTGCCCGTCGCTTTCCGGGGTTGCACTGTCTCAGGTACTGAAAACCCGTCTTTTGAACCGCAGGGTCTGGTCAGGATCGTGGATCGCGCACCTGGATCGTTCTGTGGCCCATCTTGCAGCGTTTCGTATCCGGAATCTCTCCTGCTATCGTACCCTCGTACCATCCTTCAGCATCCGATTGGTATCGTTTCAGCACGTCACATCGTATCCTTGGCGAGTCGGAGCCGGTTCTGCACTGCATGTGCTGTGCGGGGGACCAGGCGAGTGTCGGGATGACTCGTAGGCTGATTGGCGATAGGTAAATGGGACCCATGGGTAGCTGTCGCTCTCGGTTCCACCGGGAACTCGGGCATGTCTGTCGTCAGCACGCTGACGCGCTTCGCGATCGGTTACCGCAGCCGCTCGGGGGAGTTTGCTGTGCCGTGTGAGGGAAACGGGGAAGGCGGAGGGCGACCTCCACCTCCTATTCTCTTTGCACCGTCGTTGGTCCCCCCCTGGTCTTGTTCGTGCCCAGAGACGAGGGATTGGGAATTGGTCAGGGGGAAACGGGGCCAAGTGTTCAGTGTTGCAAATTTGACCTGACCACCTCGGTAGAAATGTACAACGTGGATGCATTGATCCTCCACAGTACCCCCTCTACCACCCCGTCGGTTTTGCCCTCCTGCCTGTTTGACGCTCCGGCACGGAGTTCGGGGAACGGGGAACAGAGAAAAAACACATGATAGTGAGGGATAGGGGCGCTGCTCAGTATCACATCGTTGGACTGCCCATGGCTCATCTCGGCGAACAGGCGTATAAGCGTACAATGATCTCGTCCCAGGATCACATTGGGGGCACGCGGTCCTGTCCCAACTATTTCTTTTTCTTGTCTAGTGTCCTTCCTTTTCACTTTTTTCCCCCGCCAGGTCCGGTTCCGGTTGTCCGCCCAAAGCAGCCCGGTTCCATTCCATGGCATCCATGATGGCGGCACCGTACAGGTGTGCGCAGCAACTCTCGATCATCACAATACAAATTGCAGCGCGAGCGCCCGGTAAGCGCGATGTGCCGCCAGGTCCGACCCGCCGCGCCCACTATTGTCGATCGGTTCAGGGTCATCTTTACTTGTCTATTTCACTCATGTTCAATTGTCATTCCAGTTTCCAATCGACAGTCCGACACCCAAAGCAGTCAGCTCCGAGGTCGCGCCTAGATCCTAGATCTATCGGACGCCTTACGCGATGACCAATAGCACTGGGATGTGACATCTGGATTGGCAGTGCGTACAGCACCCCCCCCCGCGCTCCCGATGGATCAACCGCAACGCTTTAACTCTTTTTTTTTTATATGTGGATGACTTCCAATCCAATCTGCGCCAACGACGCTGACGTTGCTTGTTTCTGTTATTGAGGAGTCAACCGTGACGCCATTGCTCCCGGCCACGTTACTCGATCGATACGTCCTAGTACGCCTACTCCACAGTCTCCACTCACCTGTTTGATCACGCCGAAGATCGTCGACGGGCTCGCTCGGCCGGACGCCGAAAACGGCGCGACGTACGGCAATACGGCAGTACGAGCGTGGACATGAATCCCCGTGCACATCGCAGTTGCGCCCCACCGCTCAAAGGCCTATCGCACACCCACCAGCCGTCGTACCATGTGCATACGCGCAGCTGGGTGCACTGGTGGTTCAATGAATCGCCATGTATGATGTGACGATATGGGGTGTTGCCATCGTGATCTCGCCACGTACATGTTGTGAATACTACATCATTCAATGATATCTTGTTTTTACCCAAAAGCGTGGACCTTGCTTAGACCGCTTCACTTGTACGATTGTTGTACGACGCGATGAGCACAGGTTTAGGCTCAGGGTTGAAGCAGAGCACAGGAATAACAAACCACTTTCATGCCAAGTGATCAATTTGATCGATCAAGAGGCATCTTTGCCACCTACCGGTGTACCAATACATCTGCCATCTAACGAGGCAGAGATGCATGAAAAACGCATGTCATTCCAAACTCGTATAACATCGTAAAAAAAAGAAAGAGAAAAAAAGCGTGTCATAGTGGCACGAGTCGGTTGGTACGAGTGTAACGTTTACTGCGTTGGCTGCTGAGACTCGGCAAGAGACATGACTTCCATAAGTACCGTCTGCTGCTCGACACTCAATACGGTCGTCGCCGCCTGATACAATACCGGATTCTTGGTTTGGAAAGCTATTTATTCCGCACGGGTCAGTATCAAGGGATGTACCGACGACGACGGCGACCTACTCATCAAGGCATGCTTGAACGTCGTATACGGATTGATCGCATCGATGAGGCTGAAAAACCCGAGTTCTTCTTCGATCTCGGACTCCTCGGATTCCTCTGACACGTCATCACCTTGCTCTACCTGCTTTTCGGAGCGTGCTCTCAGACGGGCGCTCTGAGGGGTCGTCGTCGTCGCACGACAAGTCACAGTCAGTGTCAAGGGTCATTCGACAACATGCTAAAAAACCTCACCTCGTTGGCCAGCATCTCGAGATACGCCGAGTCCTCATCCCAGACGTCCTCTAAACGACAACACATTCAGCTCATCCGCACGGCACGAGAAAGACATGTCATCACCATCATCCTCGCCTTCCAAGTTCAAATACCTTGCATCGTCATCAATCTCCTCGTCTTCTTCATCAATCAAACTCTGTTCCAACGCCTTGCGTTCTATCACACCCGTCAACATCACCGCCAATAAAGGACGAGGACACGCAAAACGTACTCGTGATCGCTTGCGGCAGTGACTTGAAAATCACCAACGCGCCCCCAACGATACCATACCACCCCTCCTGCAAACCCGCCGGGATCATCGCTCCATCCATCTCCAACAACTTGCTCAATGCGAGCAAACTCAGTTTCTTGTCGTGCACGCGCGGCAACTTGTCTTCGGTATTGATCGCCTTGAACCATGTGTCGAAGAAGAGACGCGCTGCCCCGGGTTTGTAGTTCTCCATCAAGTGCAACGCTGCAGCCGGGTTGTAAAAGACGGTGTTGATGAGGACGATGAGGTTGGCGAGTTTGAAGGCGTAAGTGTTGCCGCCGTCAATGTGGTCGATGCCAATCTTGATGATGTTTTGGAGGTGCTACAACGAGAATGTATGAGTGGGTTGGATTGGACGAACGAGCGTATGCGTACATCGTCGATATGACCAGCGAGGTTGAGAAGAACAGCCTCGGCGAGCTTGCACCCGTTGATTTTATCGCTGTCACCGAAATCCTTGTTGGTCAGAGCCGATTCGTAAATGTCCAACACCTTTTGCCTGTAGTCAGGTCGAGCCTTGAAAACGTCGGCGCCATAGGACACAAAGTTGTCCAAAGAAGTAAGCATTTCTGAATGACTGCGTCAAGTACGCACTGTTCGATGCATCACACGTTACTCACCGTCCACAAAGTCAATGGCATCCGACTTGAAGAGAGAATACGTCAACTCGAACACGGGCCACATGTTGGGCGAGATGGACGCAAGCTTGAACGTCAAATTGTCCACCAACTCGTACATGTTGTCGAACAAATCTACGGGGGATTATGTTGGAATGAAAACAAAGCCGTCGTCCATCGTCGTGTACTCACCGATGAGCTTGTTCTCGAGCGTGAAATGAATGATTGGGATAATCACTTCTTGCACCTGTCTCAAGATTTCTTTATTCGTGTCTACCGAGGACACGATCTACACATGGGTTACCGCGTCAACGCCAATGTCAATGTCCAGCACAAGACAAACTCACCGTGCTGATCGTCTTGGCCACACCCATCGCACCGTATACCTTGTCCTCGTCAGTGTCAAGCAATGTGTCAATATCTACGTTCTCCAAATTAGTTTCGCCCACCTGCGCCAACCCTTCCCTGGCCAGGCGTAGATATGTTTCACACTTGCCATATCCCCGTGTCAGCCAGCAACGCGCCTCTTCAGAAGCATGGGATACCCACCAATCGCCCCGTCAACTCCGTTGCAACCGGAAGGAGCTCATCCTGGAACTGTTCGACCATGGATTCCATCGAGCTATTGAGAAGATCAAGATCCGTCTCATCGGAGAGTTTGAGGAGACCTGTGATGGCATCAACGCTCTATTCAATGATCCTGTTCGACAGGATCACGAGAAAGGACGTACGGCGAATGACTTCGCCAACTTGGGGTGACACGACCGTCCGCACTGCAAAACGTTCATCACGGCGAGATATGCCCCATCACGAGTATCACGTACCTGACTCGTAGGCAGTGACCATGTGTGTGAGCGCCAAGACTGCCTGCACGCGGACAGGGAGCTCGGGGTCATCAAGGGCAGTTGCGATAGCATTCGAATGCATCATCAAGAGCTATAGGAGACGCATGTCACCATCGATGCAGACCAACAAACAAGGCGAGACCTACTTCGGTGTTACTCCATTCCAGGTTGTGCTTCACGACCGTTCCAAGCACTTCGCAAGCCTACGCCAGTCGTTGACATCAGAAAAGGGGGACAAGGCCAAGCATTGACTCACGATAGCACGCATATATGGCTCGCTAGCAGTGAATTCGGGAAGGACGTGTCGCATCATGAAGTCTTCCATGCTCCCCTTGACTTCGGGATGGCGCATAATGAACGGACCAAGTGCCGCCATAATGTTCAACGCCCCGAATTTTTGAGGTGGCGCTGCGTTGCTGGAACAGGGTACATTCAACAATTCAAATCGACAGAGGTCACGGCACTCACGAACGGAGAATGTCATTCACCAGCTTGAGCATAGGCAAGAACGCAATCTTGGTTCGAACACCAGCTAAAGAGAGGATGAACGAGGTTGCACCGGCCACAGGGGACGAGACATTCTCGTATTCGTCTGCACCACGTTATCAGAGATGTGCTGGAAAAAAAGACTCGGTCATACCAATGGAAGCCCGGAGATACTCGACAGGATCAGATGCCCAGAGTTCTTGATCAGCAGGCGTAAAACAAAGATGAGGAAAGACAAAGTTGGAAACGAGGCTATCAACATGAGGCTTCAACAGAATCCAGGTAGACTTTGGTTTGATACTTGGCAAGAGTCAGCTGACACAAACGACATATGTCATGAAGCGTACCACGCAATGAAAAACTGAAAGATTTGATACTGGCATTTCTTGGACAGCCATGTTTGCTTGGATATGTACAACTCGACTTGATGAAGATAGACCTTGAAAATTTCGGGCGCAAACGCCGTGACAAAGTGGTTGGCAAACTCCCCGTATTCCTTTTGCATCGGAGATGGGAGTTGCGAGGGGTTCCCAAACCTGTCGCGTACATCAGTCCCTGATATTCGAGTCGCGTTCCATGGGGCCCGACCTGTGGAACAGTCTACCAAGTGTCGCATACGCCCATTTCTTTGCCTTCCACCACTCCGACTTTTCTCTTTCCTCTTCATTTTCAGGGACGGCGTTACTCGGAAGCGACAGATTGACGACTTGGAAGAGGAGTCGACCCCAAGGGACGAGGCTTTCAGGACTTTGCTGGTGTACACTTAGGTTGACGATGAGGGACGTCCTGTACGTCTTGAGAATGAGATGCAGCATCGACGGGATCTCTTGTGCCGACGAGGGTGGCGTGTTCAACATGCCACCCGCGATAGTAACGAGGGTCGGGAAAAGCTTCTCCACGATGGTAGGAAGGTGATCCTTGCTCTGACGATACCTATGCCACAGTCAGCAAAACCAACCAAGACCCCCACGAGTCCCTCGCTCACCTAAACGCGCGCACACACTCGAGGGCCGCCACGCACCCCGCGCCGACCTCGCGAATGTCGCCACTGTTCAACAACGCGTTGATATTGTCCAGCAACCCGGACCACCGCTCTGGAAAATCATGCGAGATAAGATCTTTGAGGGTTGCGCCAAGTTGAACCGTGATCGTCCTCGAGGGTGATCCGGCGAGGACACGCAAGATGGCTGATTTGAGCGCGTCGCGATCAGATTGCGCGATCGGGGCTTGTTCTGGACGCGTACTGGGCGTGTCAACGATGTACGAGGTGTGGACACGGTTTTTGAGGTAGACAGAACACGCTTGACGGGTTGAACTGGGTGGGCGAGTGAGCGGGGCGAGCGAACAAAAAATGGGGGTCACGTACAGATCGATGCTATCTGAAGCAATGATTTGCAAGATGGCGGTCAACATGCCCTCTTGTGCACCGATCTAGAGCACGAGGCAGGATCTGCGTCGCTGTCGACGAGGAAAGCGAGTAGACCTACCTTGCGAATCTGGAGTTCGCCCGCCTTTTGGATGTTGGGATCGGCATTGTAAGTGGTCGCAAAGAGACCCGCGAGTGCTTGGAGATCCATCGCGCGCAGCAAACAGAGATGGATGTTTGTGTACAAGCTCAAATTTTACGCGTGTCGCGTCTAATTATCATTGTTGCCATCTTTGGTACATCCCCTAACTGGAGCTATCCAACAGGTATCTCCACATTCCAAACAACATGTTGACCATGAACCCAATCACAATGCCCAGCTGTGTCTTGCGTCTAAACACATGGGTTAACCAGAACGGTCGTTGAAAGGGGCGGCAACATACGGGAAAATGACGTTTTCCGTGGGCTGGACCTCGCTGCCATCGTTCCAGAAAGCAGCCGGTTTGGCATCGCGTAGAAAGAACAAGGGCAAGATGGGAAAGAAAAACCCCATGACAATGCCCCGCAGAATCATACTCTGCGCCGACGTCTGAACGAGCGGTGCATTGCCCACACTGTCCATCGAATCGATCCACTGTTCTTCCAATGCCCGTGCGTGCTCGTCATCTACCGAAATAAGCCATGGTCGGTCAACGCAAACACGAAATGCACATACAGTCCTCGTCGTTTTCGATCTCAATGTCGAGATAGTTGGACGACGACTGGCTATGAAATTGCCTCCGAAAATTGGAAATGTCCTCCTCTGAAAAGCCGGCTGCGACCAGACGGTCGAAACCACGCAATGGCCGGAGTTGTGCGACCTGTCCATTTCGTTCGTGAACGAGCCTAGCACCCAGCGGTCATGCGTACCTGCGGCTTGTCCTCGGCGTCTGCTCCTGGCTCAATCTTGGGCCCAACCGAACAGTGCAACCAGGTGATAATGTGGGATTGCGGCGAGGGCGGAGGCGTGTCAGGCGTCGTGGCACGCGACTGCCGGTCCTCGAGTGTACTCAACCAGGAATGCAGCAGAGTCCCATCCGTGAGCAGTCGGCCAGCATGAATCAATCTCAATCGCCGGTCCTTTAACTGTGGACGTGCAGCGACTATCTGGTGCCCAATTCAACGACACCGTCGGTTACCGGCAAGACACGTACCTTTGCCTTGACATCCCGCACAGCGTCCGTATTCGTCACAAACAGAATCAGGTCTGAAATGCCCTCCGTAAACCGGATTGTTAAATTCCTAGAGTTGGTCTGGGATGGTTCGCCATCCACTTCGGGTTCTATCGCGCGCTGCTTTCCCTTTGCCTTTTCGCTGAGCATGGCGAGAGTCGTATGTCAGGGGCTGTGCAAATACAACAGTAGTCAGCAAGATCGTGGGAAAAATCACACCCACGATAACCTCGTCCTTCACTACGACTAACCCATTCATTAGCCCATCATGCCCCGCGCAGAAGGCAAGTCCCTGTATCATTAATCCTATCCGATCACTGACAATGTTCTCCAGTCGGAACCCCAAAGTACCTGGCAAACAAGATGAAGTCGAAAGGCCTCCAGCGCCTTCGATGGTACTGCCAAGTCTGCGAGAAACAATGCAGAGACGAAAACGGATTCAAATGTCACGCCCAATCCGAGGCCCATCTCCGTCAGATGCTCGTCGTTGGCGAGAACGCAGGCAGACACATTGCCGACTTTTCGAGTCAATTCCAGCACGACTTTGTCCAACTCCTGTCTCGGAGGTACGTCCGTGTGGTTCTCTCTACAAGTTCACCGATGCCGATGTCGTCATCAGGTTCGGAACCAAGCGGGTGTTTGCGAATCGGGTATACCAAGAGTTCATCCAAGACAAGAACCATCTCCACATGAACGCCACCCGCTGGGTCACCCTCACCGAATTCGTCAAATACCTCGGTCGTTCAGGCATTGCCCGCGTTGACGAAACTGACAAGGGCTGGTTTATCGCATGGATCGACAACTCGCCCAAGGCCCTTGCCAAGCAAGAAGCCTCGCTCAAAAAGGAGCGCGCGACCATGTCGGACGAACAACGCGAGCGGTTATTGATTGCGGAGCAAATCGAGAGGGCAAAGCAAGAAGCTGGGCCGTCTTCGGGGTCGACTTCTCCGCCCCCAGAAGAGAGGGCTCTACAACGAGACGACGGTGCCGAGAAAGTCGTACTTTCCTTTGCTATGAAACCGACTGCACCTGCTGAAAGCACGCCCGCACCCGCCACGGGGGGATTGAAACTCAATCCCCTTAAACCAGGCGTCAATCCTCTGAAGCGCCCCAACGTCTTCAAGACTTCAGCCGCTAGTACTAGTAAACCCTCAGACCATGCCGACAGCAAGAAACGGCCGGCTTCTGCCATGTCTGCTGCAGAGCGTCTGATTTTGGAGGAACAGGAACGAAAACGACGACGGATGGAGAGGGACGGTGTTATATCTTAGTGTGGTTGTATACTCTAGTAATAGTATTGTATCCTATTTTTACCCGGTGACACTCATAACATTGATAGTTATCGATGCCAACGGTCAACCGGTCATTGTCAACATCCGGCACCTCATCGCGGATGAGACAAATTACCGGTGCGTTGATATTCATAAGAACGCTCGCTTTTTCCTCTGGTGGATCAACTGTACATGACCTTGCCTCCTCTCCCTATCTGACAACAGATCACCTGACCCGGGCCAAGATCGGTTGCTTGGAGGAGTTGGTAGGCGCAGAGGGTTGGGCCTGGGGGAAGCCCGGAACAGTAGTTGTCCTGCTGGGTAAAGCATGAGACGAGCGTAGCGAGGGAGTATCGCCCCGTCCCAAAGCCCGATTCCAATTTCAAAGAGACCAGGTTGACACTCGTGCCGCACCGACAACACGTGTAGGAATCAATGTTCAACTATAGTACCCATCAAGCCACCTCAAGGAGGCGTAAACGTGCGCGCCTCCAAAAAGATCGTATGATACGACCCAGCGTTACCGATAATCACGTTCGCGCACGATGCAAAAAGTAGCTCAAAGGAAACGCGGCGTATTCAAGATACAACACCATATAAACATCATAGCGTAGTACACACATACATCTGCTCCAACGTCTAACAGCACATCTCACAAGGGCAGCCTAAATGTGAGGGTCAGCATCAACACGAAACGATAGAGACTACGGAGACGCACAGACAATATCCGCAGCGCACTCGCAGCAGTCCTGAAAAGGGTGTCAATGTCAGGGTTAGAGGAAAATGATGGGGGTATTTGTACCTTGCAGCACTCTGTTCAACGCCTGTCAGTCATGACTCATAATGGAAAACAAAATGCGCACCAAAGCAGAGGAAGCACTCGAGGGCGCCCAAGAAGCAGTCCTGAAAGAGCAAATTGTTAGAGGTGCTTCGTCCGAGGAGATGAACAATGTACTTTTCCAGCACCACCACCACGGAGACGCTTGGCATGGTGTTCTTGATGGTTGTGAGCGGGAGCAGGGTTCGTGACGCCTAGAGTGGCTATTCACAAGCACGAAGAAAAGGAGGAAACAAGGACATACTCATTTGCGTTGCAGCCTGAGGCTGGTTAACGGTGGTCTTGTTAGTGGGCTCCATCGACTAATTTACTTGTGAGGGTGCGGGTCTGAGAGAGAAAAAAGCAAAGTGGGGCAGATTAAATACGTTGCGGGAGGGCTCAGTGCAGCAGGTTCACGTGCAGCCCCACTTTACCTAACCGACACTGCCACTTTCCGGTTAACTGCCTCACCTCGTTTTCGGCTTGTCAATTCTCTTCAAAGGTCACTTGACTGCGCCACGGCCCGCCAAGTCCTCTATCGTCCGAGTTCATCCATATGTCCTCCTTGTCCTCCTTGAGCAAGAATGTGCTTTCTGAACCGAGTGCGTAAAGTTCGGACAATTGTTACCACGACGCTCCACTATCGAAGATGGCGACCGGGTATTTCGGTGCTAAGCGGCAAAACAATAATATGTCATCGTCATGTCTTACTCGCTAGGACAAACGTGTGTCACAACAGGGTGTCCAGCTCAGCCGAGACTCTGCCACGTTCGAGCAAGGGC
Organism: Boletus rubescentipes; assembly: GCA_038092775.1. Taxonomy (NCBI): domain Eukaryota; kingdom Fungi; phylum Basidiomycota; class Agaricomycetes; order Boletales; family Boletaceae; genus Boletus; species Boletus rubescentipes. Next base: position 6,773 of record JBBPRA010000279.1, on the reverse strand, counting down.
GTCCAGACTGCGAGGCAACTTCGCCCACTGTAAAACTTGTATCAACCCGTGCTCGCATTGAGGGTTAATGTGGCTATTTCCGACAGTGGGCGGGGCACGTCGAGATAAGGATCGTGCATCTGATTGGCCAACCTTTCTGTCCGGCCATGTCCGAGGACTCAGTGAGGACTCGCTATGGGTCAGCGTCGTCCTTATCGTCTCTATCCATTGGCATCCGACGTACTCCAGCGCGATGATCGAGGGTCCGTATTTCGACCGCTGGGGAGTCGACTCGAACCGACATGTCGGACGAAAGCCGTTTCCGAGTGTTCGGGAAAATAACGGTCCCGACTCGGAGGTTTAATGACGGGGGCGACAGACAAGGCGACCGGGTCAGTGCGTATCTTTCAAATACCCGTCAGTACGTTGCCACTTTACAACTCACCACACCCTACATTGGGCATATTGAGTGACCTGTCAATCTTTCGTGATGCGGCCTGAGTCGGGTACCAAGCCATTTTCAAGTTGGTGGCGCCATCATTTTTTGTCCCCAAGTAGAATTCCCCTGCGGAGTCAGTCGCGAGGATAGAGTCTTTACTCATCATCGCGGTCATCCAAAGGCATCGCTCGTCGTTGCAGGGGGTAGCATAGTGCCAATACCATCATGATCAGTACTTGGGCAAGACGAAGTTCTGCAGGCCTAATCGCTTAAATTGGTCACTAGCCAATAAGACTCGCTCGCTTGCCATTGCTACCGTTCATTTCATCTAGTTGATGGTTCCTGACCCCTGAAAGACTCAGGTCATCTATAGGGTCGTCTCTGCAAACAAGTGGAAACCTTGGACTTGTTTCAAACATGACCATGATGCCCTGCACGCTGTCTTTCCACCTGTCACCAAACGCCAAGCTTTGGTGAGGTCATCGTTTATGTCAGCGTCGCTTGCCAATCTACGGTCCTGTGCCTATGATACCAGCTGATTTTGATATATATCATCGACACTCTTGTGCAAGGCTCGAGTCTCTAACCCCGCCATGGGAGACTTGTCAACTGCAGCCATCTCCGTTCTCCAGAGTCTCGTCAAGAAGACGACAGTTCAAGGCCAGGTACGTCTGATGTTTGGCTCAACAGTGGAGGAGCTCATATGTCTGCATCCTCAAGGGTGGCCTCCTGTCCGGCCAGGACCCAGCGACGTACAATACCGCAGATCCCTTGAGACTATGGATCATTCAACTCGGTGTGTTGACTCTTTTCTTTGCTTCCCTTGGGTATTCATGCAAAGACAGGTATCATCATCATGATGGCTCAGCTGCTTGGCTTGATTCTGGGAAGAATCAAACAACCTCGCGTTATCGCTGAAATTCTCGGAGGCATTCTCCTGGGTGGGTCACGTACACTGGTTCGCATCGCATGCTGACCCCAAATTCAGGTCCCACGGCATTTGGGCGTATTCCTGGTTTCACAAACCATATCTTCCCTACTAGCTCCGTCCCTTATCTATCCCTCACCGCCAATATCGGGCTCTGCCTTTTCCTGTTCATCATCGGTCTCGAAATCGACCCTAGCGTCATCCGACGAAATGCCCGTTTGTCCATTGTGGTGTCTCTTGCAGGCGTGCTCCTTCCGTTTGGCGTCGGATGCGGTATATCCGCCGCATTATACCACTATTTCATTGGGCCACCCATAAACTTCAACTATTTCATGCTCTTCATCGGCGTTTCGTTCTCGATTACCGCTTTTCCTGTCCTCTGTCGTATTCTCTCTGCGCTCAAACTGCTGGACACGACGGTGGGCCTCATCGCGCTATCCGCAGGCGTCGCCAACGATGTCATTGGTTGGAGTTTACTTGCGTTGGCAGTTTCGTTTGTGAATGCGACGTCTGGTTTGACTGCCCTGTGGACGTTCCTCACGTGTTTGGCGTACACGCTGTTTCTCCTCTTCCCGGTCAGATGGGCATTGCTTTGGCTAGCGCGGAAAACGGGAAGCTCCGCTCATGGTCCTACCATGTTTTATATGACGGTGGTTATGCTCGTCCTTTGGGCCTCGGCCTTTTTCACCGACATTGTCGGCGTGAACGCGATCTTTGGTGCGTTTGGGTTCAGACGGCTTTGATTTGTTTATTCATCATTTTTGTCCCGCAGGCGCGTTCGTCGTCGGCGTAATTGTTCCTCGTGAGGGAGGTATATCCATTGCCTTTGTGGAAAAGCTCGAAGACATGGTTCAAATCATTTTCCTTCCCATCGTGAGTAAGCATTCGAGCACCCCTCTGCCTTTCTCAACGTGCCTAGTATTTTACGATATCCGGACTCAACACCAACTTGGGATTGATCAATACCGGTATGTGGCTTCTCCCTAGGTGTGGGCTCATATCGAACTGTTTCGTCAGGCACTGCATGGGGATTTGTCTTTGCCATCGCGGCACTCGATTTTACTGGTAAATTCACTGGGTGTTCGCTTTCATCAAGAGCGCTTGGTTTCAGCTGGCGTGAAGCGACCGCCGTTGGTTCTCTCATGAGTTGTAAAGGGTATGTTTCCCTCGCATAATTGTTCATTTATATCTTATTGTCATATAGTCTGGTGGAGTTGATCGTCCTCAATGTCGGGTTGTCTGCAGGAATTCTCACCCGACAAGTGTTCTCCATGTTCGTTTTGGAAGCGTTAATCCTCACGTTCATGACAACGCCTCTCATCAACCTCATTTATCCACACAAGTACCGCACTTTTGGACTTGATGCGGACATTACTCGTACGGGATCCAAGGATCTGAGTGAGGAGAAATGCGTCAGCAGGGATTTGGATAGCGTCGAGGATGAAGCTTGGCGATACCGATTTGCTGTGGTGCTCGACGAATTCAAACATATGCCTGGGATCATGGCACTCGCGAAACTCGTGCTACCCCCTACCAGTGAAGATCCAGCGTCTCGCATTACGAAACCAAACAAGACCTCCGTGAATGCACTTCGTCTCATCGAGTTGTCGGAACGCACATCGACGATGATGAAATCTGCCATGACGGAAACGCTAATAAGCACCGATCCTCTTGTTGGTGTCTTCAAGATGTTTGCCGAACAGAGCGACATCCCCGTGTCTGCTTCCTTGTCTGTCGTGTCGCACGATGAGTGGGCTCATGCCGTGGCTGAACACGCCGAGAGGCATGGTTCACAGCTCGTCCTCATTCCCTGGATCCCGCCTTCGTCGGGTCCAACAGCGGCTCCAACCGAACCCGGAACGCCAGGGGCAAAACCGGAACCAAACCCATTCGATACCTTTTTCGGGCTGTCATCCAAGGACAACGCTGCATCAACGTTGTGTTCGCACTTTGTTCGCGGTGTGTTCAGGCACAGCAAGACGGACGTGGCGCTCTTCGTCGATTTGGGGGATAATGCAGGGACAAATGGTCCACAACATGTGCTCTGCCCGTTCTTTGGTGGCGCGGACGACCGGCTCGCACTTGAGCTGGTAGTGCAGTTGTGCATGAACCCTCGGATGAGTGCGACAGTCATTCGCGTGGGGAAGAAGGTTGAGCAGTCTGGGATCGCGAGGCTCGAGTTGGCGGTTGTCGAGGACAATGCAAAGTTGGAACGCAGGGCTTCTGTCATGTCGGTGCGTGTCGTTGTTTTCCCGAATGCTGGCCGTTAATCCGTCCATCTGATCTAGTCGGTCACGTTTTCAAACACGGTCTATGGAAAGCCGAACACGGCGTATGCCTTGCAATCCGAGACTGCGGATGATTTGACGTGGACGCGTTTCGCATCGCCAATGTTTGACAAGGATACGCATGCCGAGTTGCGTTCCGCGCTGTCTCGGATCGAGTTTACCAATGTTTCGCATGGACCGGTGCTTCATACACTCGTGCAGCGTGCCAAGCAGCTGCGCGAGACACACCGGCGGGTACTCGTCGTGGCGGGGCGTTCAAAACGCTTCCACCGGGCGGATGTGGCGCACGAGCTGAAGCAACTCGTGGAGGAGCAACGGTGTACGGACCATGAGATGGTGCAGAATACGGTTGGGGATGTGGGGGCGGCCTTTGTAGGGGCAGGGGTGGCGAGTGGGGTGGTTGTGGTGCAGGCGGCGGGAGACAAGGTGGTGGAAGTGTAGTATTTAATTGTTTAATACTTGTTTGACGTGTTGTCTAGTGGAAATTTGAATGCGAATGTACGTTGGATCAGAGGCAATTATACTAGCGGGAGGTTCGTTGAATGACCGGGTTGAGCGGTCCGCCCGGCCCGTGGATGCCTGAAGGTGGGCACTGGGCGGACGAGGGCGTTTATCATGCGACAGTGTCTGGCTACTACAACTTGTACGATGTTCAGTGTCGAGGGAACCACTGACAACGAGGAACGTGCACGCGGTGATTGCGCGGCGCGACCTACCAACAACTAATTTTTTCCCGTGTTCCGAGTTCGATATCGTGTCACATCGGAGAGCGTCTCATCCGGCGGGCCGCTGTGTCCAACCACCAACGGCTCTATAAACCCCCGCCTGTAAATCGCGTCGCTAAACCAAGTGGACTCTCACCCAATACCCAGCACCACCACCACGCCGCACACGCATCCCACCTTGACCCGACGCGCACCCCGAACTTGAATGATGGCGACGCTCCGCCGACGTCTCTTTTCCCGACGCACACTCGCGCTCGTGACGGCCTCCACATTCGGTCTGGCAGGCGGCGGGTATTACTATCTCAACTCTGGCCCGGCGTATCCTGAGTCGACGCGGGAGACGAGGCGGCCGCCGCCGATGTGGATGCCACCTCCAAGGCAGGCGATGCTGGATGCGCTCCAGCGGAGCGCAGCCGGTACCGGACAAGGACAAGGAGAGGAAGACGACAACGAAGACGTGTTCGATATATTGATCGTCGGAGGGGGAGCCACGGGCGCAGGCGTCGCCGTCGACGCCGCCAGTCGCGGTCTTCGCGTCGCCCTCGTCGAGCGCAACGACTTTAGTTCCGGTACGTCCACTTTCTGGCGTGTGGTTTGGTTCGCGTGGGTGACGCGCGAGGACAGGGACGTCGTCCAAGTCGACCAAGCTCGTGCATGGGGGGGTACGGTATCTACAAAAGGCGGTGATGGAATTGGATTACGAGCAGTACAAGCTCGTACGGGAGGCGTTGCATGAACGGCGGATATTCCTGCAGACGGCGCCGTATCTGTCGCATATGCTTCCGATCATGCTCCCCTTGTACAAGTAGGCTTGGGCTCGTTCATCTTGGTCCCTTACTGGAGTGACATCTTTTTTCAGGTACTGGCAAGTTCCTTATTACTTTGCGGGGTGCAAGATGTACGATCTGTTGGCTGGCAAGGAGAACATGGAGAGCTCGTATCTCATGTCAAAGGGCAAGGCACTCGAAATGTTTCCGATGCTCAAGCGTGAGGGTCTTGTCGGGGCTGTCGTCTATTACGACGGTACGTTGTTATACAGGGTTCATCTCAAACGACTCATTGTCCTCTAGGACAGCACAATGATGCCCGCATGAACGTTGCCTTGATCATGACGGCCGTCAAGCTGGGCGCGACGGTTGCCAATTACTGCGGTGTTACCGAACTCCACAAGAACGCTGAAGGAAAACTCGTCGGCGCCAAGGTCAAGGATGAGCTCACTGGACGGGAATTCAACGTCCGTGCAAAGGTTTGCCTCATTTTCTCATTCCAATGCTTCATGACTCACACCTAGACAGGGCATCATTAACGCGACCGGCCCATATACCGATTCACTCCTCTCCCTCGATAATCCCTCACATAAACCCATTGTCAGACCCTCGTCGGGTGTGCATATCACGCTTCCAGCTTATTATGCTCCAGCGCGCATGGGTCTTCTCGACCCAGCCACCTCGGACGGCCGCGTCATCTTTTTTCTTCCCTGGGAAGGGGGTGTCGTTGCTGGGACCACTGATACCCCCGCCAAGGTGAATGCCCAAGGCGAAGAGGTGATGCCTGCCGAAGAGGACGTACAATGGGTGATCGACGAGGTACGGCGGTACCTCAGCCAGGATATCAAGGTTCGTCGTGGAGACGTGCTCAGCGCCTGGTCAGGTTTGAGACCCCTCATTGCGACGGGGGGTAAAGGTGGAACGGAGGGGCTAGTGAGGAATCATCTAGTGAGGGTGGAGCCGTCGGGGTTGATGACGATCGCAGGGGGTAAATGGACGACGTATAGGGCGATGGCGGAAGAGACGGTCGATCAAGCGGTCGAAGTGTTTAGATTGCAAGACAAGGTCAAAGTGGGATGCCGAACGGCAGAACTGAGGCTTGTCGGGAGCGACGGGTGGAGTCGAAACATGTTCATTGGGCTCGTTCAACGAGTACGTTGTCGGATCCCGCCCATCACGCGTTCCCGTCACTGATGCCATCTCCTAGTTTGGCCTGGACACGGACGTGGCGAAACAACTTTCACAAAATTATGGAGACCGTGCTTGGACGGTATGCGCGCTGGCAGAGTCAACCGGCGAACCGTGGCCCGTACACGGGGGTCGACTCTCCCCAGGCTACCCCTATGTTGAAGCAGAGGTCCTCTACGCTGCGCGTCATGAATACGCATGCACGGCCGTCGACGTCCTCGCCCGACGCACCCGCCTCGCCTTTGTAGATGCTCAAGCCGCCCTTGCCGCCCTCCCACGCGTGATCGAGATCATGAGCAAAGAACTCGGTTGGAGTCGCGCACGCCAGAGAGCAGAGTACGCCAGCGGGGTGCAGTTCCTAGGGAGCATGGGGCTCGCGCCAGGGACGGCCGTGAGCGATAGCGCCCACGCTGGGTGGGAGGGCGCGCGGTCGTGGCGGTCGTGGTTTGAGAGTGGGTT